>JAUKWC010013326.1:0-61325 GCA_032356245.1 Endocladia muricata | reverse complement strand
GCATCCTGAATTGGGCTATCTTCGATCAGCTGTTGCTCACGCTCGAACTGATAGGTCATGACCGTGTCAGACGTCAGTGTGAACTCGCGATCTAACATACCGAAATCGAAGGCTGCGCGCGTGTTGAAGTCAACACCCTTCGCACCGAAGGACGCCAGGTTAAATGGTGTCTGGTCGATTTCAGTCAAGAAGCCCGTGTTCGGATCCCGCAGACGACGCTGACAGAACGGATCATTCGGGAAGTCAGTGGAGTTATAGCACTGGCTCAAGATGAAGCCTGCACCCGGAACGTTCGGCGCATTGTTAATCTCAATATCAAAATATGACGCAGAGAAGCGCAGGTCGAACATATCCGTGAACGGTTGTTCAATTACGAAGCCCAATGTCATCGCATCGGATGTTTCAGGGTCAAGGCCGACGTTACCAGCACGGAAGGCTTCGATTGACGCTGCGCCGTCTAAGCCCAGAGATGTCGGGTCGATACCTTCAGCAAAACAGTTTGTCAGAACCTGTGGGTTCCGGTTGTCTTGCGTCGCGTCATAGACGTTTGGCGTTGCCGGATCATTGTCGTCATTGAGACGCGCATCGAATGGAACGATACATGGATCGTTACCGCCGCCAACAAATCCAGATTGACCACCTAGGAACAACTCACGTGCGCCAGGCGAACGATATGATGTGCCGTAAGTCCCTTTAAAGCTCAACCAATCGGTCGGTGCATAACCGGCCTTGATGGCATAAACAGCTTCAGTTGAGTAAAACTCGTTATCGACGATACGGCCAGAGAGGTTGATTGAAAGATCTTCAGCCAGCGTCATGCCTCTTAAGATTGGAATGTCCAACTCGGCAAAGGCTTCAAACTGCCCCACTTCACCAACGGAACGACGGTCAGCGAAGAAGCCTGCGGCTCCGCCGCACAATGGCATATAAAGTGGAAGTCGTGGCTACATCTGCTCATGTTGCGCGCCCAAACGTCACTGAACAAAGAACAGCGACGCTACAAACGCAGTTTTGATGACCGTCTTAGACTGGATACCCAACGCATGCCCGTAGGGTCTCAATTTTTCCTGCGGAAAGAATTCTTCGACTCCACGCAGAACTCGAAGCATAAGCTATCGCCTGTGGTAGTTGGCCCGTTCTAGTTGATGAGCTTCCACGAGACTACTGTAATCATCCAAGAGGGACGAAAGCCATAATATTTATCACAACACCGTGTCAGTCTACCACCCGACCCCCGCGACGTGGCATGACAAGAGACGCTGGAGGAGATTGTGCGACCAGAAGGACTTGCGAGGGTCACCAAAATGCACTCGGCCCGCACATGGACCCGTATCGCGGCCCCGAGGGCAAAGCGAAACTCCATACGTCCCAGCGAGACATCTCCCGTACAAAACGAAACACGTCCCGTAGTGCCGCAATACGTAATAGTCATGGAGTTGTTCGACTCCTACAGTCTCCCAGGCGCGACACCGGCACACTACAACGTGGTCGAAGCCCCAAGCGGGCAGAAGCCCACGGGGTCGCTTCGTAAGCCGGAGCAGCCGAAGGGCGACATCATGGCTGAGGAAGTACGAGCACGTCCAACAGTCAAAGGACATCCCGCGGCGGACCTTTCCGTACTTCCTCAAGAGGACTTGATTGACATACTCGTGGACTGCGGCTATGATCAACCCAACGAGTACCTCGCCAAAGTGTGTTGGTACGGATACTCGCCCGGTGAGGGCACCTGAGAGCCCACGGCGCATGTGGCGAGAAGCGCAGCCGCGCAGTACTTCGACAAGAGGAAGACCCTCTATCCAGGACAACTCGAGAATTCCCAAGTGGGCTGGAAACATAGCGATCGGCTACAAGACCATATGCACCTCTCGCACGAAAGCGGTCTGATATGTACGTACGGCTACCGGAACGAAAAACGCCACTCGTTACCCCCAATTATGGGCGCCATCGCGACCCACGGGTCACAGCAAACGTGTGACGCGAAAAGCGTCGCGGGAAAGTTTGCGCTAAGCTCCTCTCAAACCCGAAGATGGAATACGAACACGTCGTCGGGGTGGCAGGCCACACCACAATGGCGAGGATGTGGAAAGAGATTTACCTAATGGATAGCGAGTGCAGCGTATGCCTACAGCAATGACATACTTCAAAGCGTGAGGCCACATCCCACGCAGTGCATCAACGTTGGGAACCGTCTACGCCCGACGATCGGTAGCTTAACCCCGAACGGTGAAATACGGAACCAAATGCGCCGAGCAGAACACGGTGGAATATCGCGACGTAAAAGGCTGTGCGAAGCTTGCAACGGAGATTGCGAAAATCCAGGCGCTTAGCGCCCCACTCCCAGGGCTTCAATAGGGTTTGTGCGTAAGCACATATACGTGGAGCGCTGTCCTGAGCACGAGGAGCGCAGCGCCCAGTATGAGCATGCTCACAGAAAACCACGCAAAGCTCCTTATCAGGTAAAGGCACGCAGCACGTGCACACCACCGCGCTAAAGTCCTTCGGACTGTGGACCATTCGCGAGGAACGCAACCGCATCCGCCGCTGAAAGCGCTCCTCCGCGAACCGAATCACAAAGCTCCACGTGCATACATATCTAGCCGTCAAATATAACGCCGCAGCTCTAGTGGCTGCCCCATAGAAGGTTAGACGACGCATAGGCGGAAACAGCAACTGGATGTTCTCGCCAAACCGAAATCACGCCTGAAAAACTTCACGGAGCTCACGGGACTTTAGTTCGTCGTGTAATAAGTTGTTATATTTTCGCAGACAAACTTTGGTAGCTGCACTGGCGCACCCACGGCGGAGCCCCGAACCTACTGTACCTCCTGTAGGGTATCCACCTGAACGGATGTGGAGTGCAACAGCAATTCTGTCTCAGGCTGCCACACAAGCCGGTTTTGTTGTCCTCCCACCCTACCTAGTGCACCTCCAATATTGACGGGTATGCGAGGTCTGGGCCACATGCGCAGCTGCGCAGACGGCTGGTCACCGCCAGAGAGCTATGCAAATAAATGGCCATCTCGGCAGGTTCGACGACGTGCCCCCGACCAACCGCCGGGCAACACGCGCATGGCGTATATCTCTCGCCGTCCGAGCTAAGCACAGATGCAAGCGCTTCCCCCACGAGGGGCTGGCTATCAGAGCTCGCAGGGGTATTGCTCGTTCTACTCGCGCGTAAGCACAGAAGTCCAACCAAAACAATCGCATTTCTATCAAGTAATCCCCCGCACGCACCCTGGGCGCAGGAGCTTGCAGCCTCCGATAGTGCAGAACTTCAGTACGCCCCGAAAAGGTCGACCAACTCGGACGACCGCACGGCTTTCCGAAACTGACGGGTCCCTGGGACATACGACTCATCACGGGCAACAGGCGCAGCAGTGGCCTAAGCTCAGCAAGCGTGGTCCTCAACTCCTCTATAGCGAACCCGCCAGCTAACAACGACTCCCGGGCGAACAAATACGCGGCGTCCACCGGTGCGACGTCAGGACTACCCACAATATCAGCCCTCGCTGTCATAGCACTCTCATCGGGCGCTACAACATCGGCGCCGCAGGCTGAGAGACCACCATCTTGAGCATCACCCTCTTCCCGGTCGACCAAGGTCCTTTAATCGTTCGCCACCTCGGGCTCAGCCCTGGCTTCCTCAATACCCTCGGGATCTTCCTCCCTGACGCATCGCCCTGAGGAACCTCCAATTAGTGCCGTGCGTATGGCCTTACGCAAAGAATTGCATTCAATCTTGGTGACGCCTTAGCGACTCCAAGGATCATAGTAAACAAAATCACCAGAGGCGCGCACCTGACCTGGCCAGTCGTTTGGCCCCAAGCACGTACGACAAGCCCGCTTGGCAAATACGGTACTCCACTCCACATGACTACTCACCCACATGAGTTTCTTGACCTCGCGAACATTGCTATCTTTCCCAAGTGGGCACCGCCATATTTAAATCTATGATCATGTGCCGAAGACGACGCGGCACGCCCCAAAGACGATAAGTACAGTAGACTTCCGACAGGACCTAAGCGGCCACATTCACCTCGGGCTCCGTGAGCATCGGCACCCACCAGCCTGATAACGGTTCCTGCACGATGTGAAGCCATAAGAGCTGTACAGTCGACTCCCCGTCGCCCCAACAACGCTCTGGGACTTCAACAGATGCCCACCGTGAGGGCAGCATGACGTACCGCGATAGTCGCTGACTCCCGTTGATATGATCCATTTCGCGGTCGTTATATGACAACAACATCCGGATACTAGAATGCGCCTTCCGCTCGAAACGCACGGTCCTACGCCAGAAATCGACGGGCACCTTCGTCGCGTAGCGAACATCACTGCGCAATGCGGCGTGGCGCCACACCATTGCCTCCTGGCGAAGATCCGTGACGCCAGCCCACCCGCTAGCTCGCTCCCGCAAAGCGGAAAGCTCTGGACCGTAGCACGCGTCTTCAAAAGTGCAAGGGCACTACGGAACAGCTTCCGTAGACTCAAGAAGACGGGAGCAGTCCTCTAGAGTTGCCAGACAGTCTTGGGCCGCACGCATGAAACGCAGCCGCGCAGCTTCTATGGAGTCACGACCGAATCTAACGCTTAGCGCTAAGTCTGGCACACCCAGGCCATACGCTCATGTCTACGACTCCACAGGAGCCAAGGGTACACAGCCCGGCGACATCCCAGACCCATCCGCATAACCCCTCGATGAAGGCCTCTACCTTCAAGCCCGAACGGCTGAACCGGGGTAACGCGCGAATAATCTCAGCGCGCGGTGCATCGAGCGTCCATGAACCCAAAGGGTTTCGCTCGTCGGCCAAGCACCGCCCGCGGTATCTATGACAAAAAAGCTTCAGGCGGAACACGAACAAACTAGCGACAACCGTAGCACGCCTTGACCGCGAAGCGCGGCAAATCTAAGAAGACAAGAAAAGACAAACGCCGCGGGGCTGACAAATATTTACAAAGTGAAGGCCCCTCGTCGCTGCAGCAGTACCTACCCCCACGTCTGCTATCGATTAAAGCGCCAGGGCGCGCCTCTAACGCGTGCACATTGTGTGGACACGTGTCGACATGTTTTGTAGGGCGCCTATGTAGTGCAATTACCCTTCTCACAATATGTGAATTGTTCGCGTCTTTAGTTATCGCCGCGCTACCACCGGCGCACCAACCTGTTACTTAGTTGTTGCTTACTTCGGCGCTCATTAACAGCGCGACCACCTCCTCCAGTGTACATTGTCTAAGTCGGACAAGCCATCCCTCACATTAAAGGTACGGGGTTTTGTTTGCCTCTACTTTTTGCGACCAACTAGTCGTCAGCAATCTAATCGCCTGTCCAGTTTTTTGGCTATGCTCTAAGGCAACCTCCCTCGTAGTCGCTTCTCCGACGGTAGAGTTTGCGCTCGTTCCATTCTTCCGTTACACCCCCTAGCCCCGCCAACTTATCTCCGACATATTTCTATTTCCATCTCCGTCGTGCGACTTCCCTATATCGTCCACCTCGTTTCTCTTTTAATCCCCACCGACTTTCCACCACGCGTTACGCCTTGCGGTTGTACAACCCACGCCCTGAGGACTGCCTCGCGTCGCTGTACCTCCCCGCTCTTTGAGCTCTCAGTTCCCATATCCATTGCTTACCAACAACTGTGATATCCTTCTGTTAAGACACTCGATCTCGAACACCGATTGTGTCGTATTGCTCTGTGTAGCTCCAGCCACATACGCTGCTGTAACTAGCCGTCGGCCAGAGTCGCCCAGGGTACTTTGCACTACAGTAGCACTCGTAAGGAGCGGCGATGTAAATAATGAGTAATAAATAGGTTAGTGCGCCGGCGGTAGTGCGGCGCTAGATAAACACGCAAATAATATACACACTGTCAGCAGTAAACGTAGATACGCCTCGCGTATTGTAAACAAGGTACTGTAGCGCTGCACGTGACGTACAGCACCGTGTAGTAGCGGACTGTCAGCAGTGTAATTGCACTATAATCAACGGTATCGGGAGGCCCAAATACAGTGCGTATGTCCCTTGCCATGTTGTTGTGTATCAGGACCAGCTGGTTGCATCTTCCCTCCTAAAATCAAACGGTAAGCGCACGCCTCCATGCCTTTGACACGGCGTGGATTACGAAGAAGGGTTGTTAACCGCAGGCAAATGTTGACGCCTTCGATCAAGTCGACAACTTTGAATATGTCAAGCTGGCGTCAGTTACGAAGGGTTAAGTTTCTTTCGATGCTGTACGGCCTCGTTTGTGTTTCCGGAAATGGACGTGGACGCCCAGGGGTTGCGGTACCAGTTCTAGTGATACCCGAGGTCTACTGGACAGTATGCAGGTACAGGTCTAGTCTTGGTACACCTAGACTTCCCAGACGCGGACGTCTGGGCCTAGTATTATGAGACTCGAACTTCCATCAACTGGACGTCTCGGTCCAGTATGAGTAGACTCGGACTCTTACGCTTCGCCGCAACTCGTGTGTTTGACTACAGGGGTACACCCTTCAGATTTGCCTACTGCCAGGACACTGTCTAGATGCTTTGAAAGGCAATCGTGCATGTTCACACAGATTCATAGTACTACCCGTCTCGTGCTTACCCCTCTTACAGCAAAGTTGTATCTCTTCGTACATCCTCTATAGAGCTGCATGCATCGCCGACTTTGCTAAGATCGCAAGGAGGTCGCTATGGCTATTGAGCTCGACGGTTTCGTTTGGGACACGAGCACGTCGGGGAATCACTTGTTCGTTGAATGTCTACAGATATACAGGGATAAATCCGCCACTACATATTAGCACGGAGATCTCGTTCTATCACCCGCATTACAGACACCAGTTAGAACGAGTACTGGTCGCCGGCGTGAGACTGGAGATTGCCGAATATTAGACGTGTATCAGTATCACGATGGTGCACTGTATTGTTTCAATTCTTTGCATTGCCGTTGCATTGTCGAGCCTGCTCGGTGCATCGTCCCGTCATCGATGACCTATAGGTGCACGAACTAGTGGATTTGGTATGGAATGTTGTACGACACCGTATTCCTAATTGCAGCTCAATACTCACACCTGCAATCAAGTCGGGATCGTCTAATATGCAGCAATTTTCTTCCTACGCTGTACGGGCACAAATTTTACGACGATGGGGGGAGAACAGACGCCAGCACTTCACTCTAGCTTTGCTCTACTCGTAGTATACAAAATCCCCGCAGGATAGCAACCGCAGACACTTCGAGCTGGAGAGGTCTAATGAGTACAACACGAAGGATAGAAGCCACGCGAAGCGCAAATTGACGTTACAACGGCTTCGTACACGTTTACATCTTCGGGCTCAAAAGTAAGGAGGTTGTGGGGTTGGTGGGGTATCAGTAGTGACGCCTGGTCGGATCCGCAGATGTGAAAAGAAATACGCATGTGCAGTTAGATACTCAGGATCAGTTTCACTCCCCTGTCTGCTCGAATATTTTCATATGAGCAGATTCAGTCTCGTTTCAATATCAATACTCCTCGGAACTCAGTTTGTATTGCTTCGGAACCTTCTCGATTCGGCTACAGCGGGCCCAAAATCGTCCACTTTTCTGGGCAACTGTTGTCGCGTCTGAGCGTAACTCTATGCCAGTCGCTACAGTGTGGCTTCCTCGCCGAAACTGGTGCTCGCAATCTTATTTGGTGTTGAACATTCCATTACTGCAAGTCATTGAGAGACTGTTATGTATAGCTACCTCATCTTCGTCACTACTCATCGCAACGGCATTCATGTCGTCGGGGTCGTAGGAATCGAAACCAGTATTCCTAGTACTGACTTCGTCCGCCATGCCAATCCCGTCCACGTCCCAATCTGCAAACCCGACTGCGCCAGCGCTGTCAACGGTCTCCCACTCCTCAGCTTTTCTATTGTTCCCACCACCAACAGGGCCCATCTCCCTCGCCAGAAACTGCAGTTGCTCTCTTAGTACTGAGAACACCTGGTGCGATAAGTCCCTTCCTTCCCAGTGAGGCACCTATGCTGCCGTACCGTCATCTCTTCCATAACATGATCCTAATGTCCACCCCCGGCATGTGTGAGATGCCCGTGCCGAAAAAAAACAGATTTCGGCGAAATATAGATCCTATCCATTTTAAACCACGCCGACGCTACCGCTTGCTCGCTTTCTTCCCCTTATGCAAACCCGTGCAAATAATCACACACGCAGACGAGAAAGGGGGCTGCCCCACTCACCGCTGCATAGTAGTCCAGCATCTCCGCTTTCAGTATCTCGTCGAGGTTTTTGTGCGGTGCTTCCCACAGGCAGTCTGTCCCACTCGGATAAAAGTAACCGCCAGTCTTCTGCGAGAACAGCTCGTTTATCTACATTTTCGTCAAACTGCTGTAGGTGGCAAGTTGCCCTATCACATGCGTCCAGCTCCGCACCCTTTCGTGAAGCTCTCCAGATATTCCCCCTCGGCTCAGAAGCTTTCATCAACAAGCTGTGTGCACCTGAGTACCGGTCGGTTCCTGAACTCTATCGGACATTGAGCCATAACCATGTGAGGCCAAGTGACCACAAAACAAGTATGCAATACATAGTATAAGTATGCTGATAATGCTAGATGTTCGTGCAGTTTATCTTACCCCCATGTATGATTTCAAGACAAAGAGTAGCGTACTCCGTATCATTACAATTCTGATTGCGCAGAACGTTCGCTGAGTTTTCCTACAAATCACCCCGCCAGATCAAAGAAATCGAAGGTCTTCAAGCAGATATGAAGAACAGCACAAGTGGAATTCTCCGCGATACTTTAATCTTCAACGATATTTCACCTCACATGAACCAGTTTGGCCCCATGTAGGACGAGACATCCATTAGACGCTAGTTCCGGGTTTACTGCGTCCCCTTCCTCTTTCTCCTCGTTAACGATCGGGGATCGACGGAGCCTCGTCTCATCCCGGTCTGCGGGCATTCTCCAAGTTTAAAGTGCTTGCAATAAAAGAGGAAATGCTTCTCTACGAGAAAGACTTTCCTTTCGGGCGTGAGATTTCGAGACTTAAGGCTTCCGCGAGGAACGCTGCTGTCGTCACCGAAGTTCTCAAGGCAAGTGTAATCAAAAAGGGTAAACCGCTCTCTACTGCTTCTCTAAGTATGCATAAGCGCTACCATAGCCCCGTTTCCAGTCCACCGGAGTCCTCCAGACGTGGTTCTGAGGATGGTTGAGCTTTCAGATGTCCGGACCTCAACAGTTGCCGTTAGGCGCGCTGAATTGCGTGTCGGTAACCATAAAGAACTGACGCCAGTGCATGGACACGACGTCTTTCGTAGTGGGTTGAGAGTGCTTCCGGTGGTTTCTGGGTATGCAGACTGGAAAGAGCCGGCGTATGGCGGACGGGTCGTCCGCCATCGCGAGCCACAATGTGTTCTCGTGGAGATGTGCGGGGCGACATATGCGGGCCCTTTCCAAGTCGCTAGGCTCAGATCGAAAGACGGGGCGCCGTCGGCAATGTTCATCGCCAGGCGGCTCAGAACCTTGTCGTTCAACATCTGCGGGGCACGTTTAGATCGACTCGCTTTCCGCTGGGCCAATTTCATCATCTCGGCGTTCTCTTCCTTCTCCTTCTGTGCCGTAACGTTCTCCTCGCCTTCTTGCCACAAGTGCCCAACCGCCCGTTCAACTCCTCCGGACGATCCTGGTTGCGAGACATCTGCGGATGGAAGCGTTCAGCGTGGAAACGATGCAGCGGCCCTCTTCCTTGAAATCGCTTTTCTAGCCGCCGGTAGTGATGAGGTTCTCCGCGCAGGGATCGTAGCCTAGGGTACACTCACGAGGGGAGTTGTGGTACGCCGAGCGGAGCCGCTTCTAGAATGCACGATACTTAGAGTCTCCAGGCGAGGCGAAGCGATGTAGTTTCTAGGGTCGTGAGCAAAGTACTGAGTTTCCTTATTCCCGAAGCGTGTAACTAGAGCCGTGGTAGGCATTTCCGGAGCTTCTCGAAGGTCGTTTTCATTTTCTGAGAGAATGATCACCTGGCGCACCGAAGACTCTTTCACAGCAGTCCCGTGGAGCTGAGACTGCAAGATCTCGGTCTCCAGCAAGTCGTCGAGATGGAGGCTCTTGGGCTTCCCATACTTCTTGAGCAAGTGTACGGATATCTAGAAAGGCTGGTACGCGCACTTGTGGAAAGCCTGGGAGGCAACCGTCCTGTCTTGGTCTGAGTTGTTAGTGACTCGCAACGACGAAGTCACCAACACAACAACGGCTCTAGGGCTGTCTGTCCGAAGTTGTGCGTCATGGAAGTGCGTGATGCCCAGTTTCTTGGATGCCAAGCTGTCGAAGGTCAGGTCGCGTAGCGATGTCACGAGGCATGGATGTCGGGAGCAGTTTTTGGCTCCACCCGTGTCGCTGCGGTTGGGCAATAGGCCTGGTGCTGGCGGCAGGGTGGCCTTTCGCATAGCTTTCAGGGTAATCTTCTGAAACAATACCGGCGAATTCATGTCGCTCTCGACCGGGAGGGCCTGTATAAAGTATATCAGAACCATACGGTATTTGGAAAGTAACCTGTACATGTCCACAAATCGAGCAGAGGTGTTCTCCGTGGACGCACCGGACATGGTTTCCGTGTCCATTATTCCATCCGTACGGCGAGCAGGACGCGCAGAAAGACGTTCGTGAGCCCAAGGCGTGTCGTCGTTCTCCTCTGTCTGGTTAAGAACAGCTTCGTGGTGATTAAAGCCTTTCACTATCGCACACTTGGCGGCTTCCCGCAACACCGTGCCGTTCCGGATGGCCCCGTTAGCGAGCGACGGTAGCGAGGAGATTCCTGCAGTGTCGGAATGTGACCGACATGACGCGAAGGTCGTTCTTGTAGCCGTGCTCTACTACGTCAACCTGGAAGTTGTCGATGGGAGAGGCCGTTGTTTTCCTAAGGACGTGCCGCGGCTCGATAGTCTGCTGATTGTGTACATATGGCTCGGCGGACTCGTACTAGGTTGTCGTGAGATACCGACCGAGTACCAAGTGCGATTCGAACTCCGCAAAGGCCACGTAGGATTCCTCACCGTTGCAAGTCTCTAGTGGTAGAGAGTGGTCGGAGTAAGGATGCGCCTGACCAGAAGGGTCGCGGCGTAGACGCTTGTGGGGTGGGGAACCCGTAGTTTCGTTATGTCCAGGCAGCTTATGAGAAGCCCTGGAACCCACGGAGAGCCACCAATGTCGCATGCCGTGTTCATAACGCTTTCACGAAAGGCCCGAATGAAGCTTGGCACAACCTGACTACCGCAATCGCGTTCCTAGCAGCACCGTATCAGAAAACGTTGTTTTGGAGCCCTTGAGCACGGTGTCACAGACACACGAGTACAACCGAACAATTCGGACGAAATTTCCTGTTCCGTCGAGTACTGTGATACTAGCATGGTCATGTGCTCAATGATTTCCTGTTCAGGTCTATTTGTCTAGAAACGATTTCCTTCTTCAACTCCTCTTACGATCTGTGCAGCCTCCAGCCGGTATATTGCATCGGTAAATTTTGTCCACGCAGCGTAAAAAGACTGCCCGCGCCCGTCTATCGGGCAGTTTACACGGGCGAACGGTACCTCATGCGGGACATTTGTCCCCCAGAAATGAAAAGCCCATTGCGTGATCGAGGCGTGGCAACATTCTTCTCGGCCCAGACTTCGCTCATCATGGCCTAGAAGTCGGACACGTATGATGAGCTCGCCTTCAACGTTAGAAACAAAGTCGTTCCACCGCCTCCCTTTCGATGCATTGGCCCCGTTACCTCCCCCTTCATACCTTGCCCGGCTCGAACGCTTCAGGTGCAAAATCTGGAAGGCAAACTGGAGACAGTTTCAAAAGATGATTCCTTGACCAGCTTTGGCAAGCAGTGCGTCGACTATTGGGATGGAGGCATCCATGTGCATATGAGTGGCGATACCTTGGGCAGATTTTTCTGCAGCCCGCTCGCCTCTGGTGTGGAACGGGGAATCCCAAAACAGCAGCTAAACGTTACCATCTGGTCAGGGCCCTGATTTGTCAGCGCCATCATTGACGAAGTTGTGGAGACAGCAGCTGCGGACACGAAAGTGCGACTTCAATATGCCAACGACCTCCGTCAGAAATTCAGTCGACCAGGTCTTGTCCATGAGCCACTCCTGCGACAGATCCCCCGAGAATGGAGACAAGGTAGACTGGTTGGCCCCTTCAGGTGGTTAACGAAGAGGATCCTCTCATTGCCGCTCGAATAGGTGGAGATTGGAGTATAGAGCCACAGGAGCATACCCCGTACAGAGGGATGCCGAATGCCTCTTCGTGGCACTCTGGGAACCCTACAGGCCCAGCTTCATATCCTTTTTCAGATGGGGAGGCAAAAGATGAGACGTTACTTGGATGGTCCGCTACTGGGGGTGGTGATCTACTGCATCACAGGCCGACAGTGACACGATCTTGTGTCTTCCACGTCGCGATCCGACAGCCCCGGGTCCACCCCGATACCCTCCGAACTGTTGCCGATATCTTCTGGCGCCTCAATCAGGAATCCTAGAGTCTCCAAAAGAGCCTCGCTACGGTCCTATCAGATCGTTTGGAAGTGTTCACCGCGCAATTCGCAGCACGCCAGATACACGCGGCAGCTGCTATCCAGAGCTTTGTACAAGTCTGCGTTTGCATATAGAGCCGATAGCACGGGTTCGAGACCAAACTGTACTGCGGACCTTCTAGTCTCAGAAGTGCGATTAGTCGAATAAGGGCGAACTACTTCACAATCTCTGCCGAGTACGCCGCGGACGAAATGGACAGGCCAAGGGCCGACAATGATCCGCCCCGGACTCATGCAGCGTCGACGAAAAGTAGAAGTGAAGCTGAAGAGAGGGACATGCCCGCCGTGGGCAACTGGAAAGATATTTTGAAGTGTCGTGGCGGAGTACCTCAGTATATACTCACATCCAAGAAACAAGCGAGAGGGTCCCAGACGTCGTAGTTACCCAAATGACACCCTCGGGCTCGCTGCCAATCCGTTTTTCTTTGAAGCCGTGACAGTATTTTCGTGTCACGCCAGTCTGCATACAATAAGCAAACGGATGCATTGCGCTCTGCTGGGGGTCACGACAAGGGGAGTAGTACCAAAACACTATTTGAGCTTGTGGTATTTGCTTTTGCAGCGTCTGAAAAGCTTCCCAAACGTATGCAGTTCGGAACGACGCACCGATGCGGTCTATCACGAAACATGCGAAGAAGCCATGATAATAGAACTTCGTCCGGACAAGGTTAAGTGTGAGGGAGCGACACTTTCTCGGAAACCGAATATGACCTATGTAGCGCGCGACAGAGAAGTCAGGATCACCTAGGGCAGAGATGACCTCGCCACTGGGGCATTGGCTGGCAGTCCTCTGCGAGTTTGTCCGACAAACTGTTGTGGATTGTATAAAGATATCACTCTTACTTGCAGTCACGTTGCCATGAGGATGGCACACGTATGGGAGCACAGGAAGCACAGCCGCTGGAAAGTGATGACAAGGCCTATTGTCCTCGTCGTAGACAGGAGCAGCAGGAGCAGATGAAATCTGCGCAGAAGTAGGGAGGAGTAAGGCCGGCCGCTACATCCGGAAGTGATACTGTTGCCCATGTTTAAAAACGAAAGCCGTGTCAGGAGACAAATAGACGCACTGCCAAAACTTGCAGCGCACAATAAACTGCGGCGAAGACGCTGCAAGGTGAAGGGCTGGCAGGGGGAGTGGTAGAAAAAAGATTCAAGACACTTCCCAAGCACGGGGGTGTCTACTCCCGTTTCCTGAGTACAAGACGACGAGTTTGCATGTGAGCCCTTTTGCATGGGCCAACCCTGTCACCGTCCACATCCACATGCGCGTGCCGATGGTATAAAAAGGGCCTGTCAGTAGACATAGACGCACACTGTTGCCAATGTAGACAAGAGAGTGTAATTTCTACGCTGACGGCTACTCCCACGAACGGTGCGAATTGAATTGCAATGATACTGTCCCACCCCACGTTGAACAGATGTCAGACTTTCTGACCGTGAACGGAACTGTCAATGCTCGGCGATGAGATTGCGGAAAGCAAAAACTCCCACAAACTCTATTCGGGCTAGGAACACGCGAGGCGCCACATTATTAGAACTGCGAACGTATCCAGGCGGGAATGAAACTTACTGACAAACGGATTATTTTCACGTTTGATGTCATGGCGTGTGCGACAGTGCAGGGCAGCTCGGAACCGGCGCGACTCGGAAATGATACTTCTATGGCGGGGAAGAACCGCGGCTGGATGTCCAGCCTGCCTAGTTGAGGTCGATTACCGGATCGAGTCGGGGAAGAGGTGTCGTGCGTGGTGTGGGTAGAGAGTGACAGGATGACTGCCGCAGGATGCAAGGTGGGGAGTGCACGTCGCTGGATCAGTGGAGGGCGAGTGAGTGGTGGTAATAGTGAGGTACGGGAAACGGAACTGGAACAGAGGTGCAGGTGGATGCATAGTGCAGTCGGAGAGTGGCAAGGCACAGGGACAATGATGGGATGTCGATGGAATGAGTGTTGTAATTAGGACGACGGGGCACCCAATTTCGGGAGGTCATTCAGTGTGGTGATAGTATATTAGATCCGTCCAATTGTTGTAGACACTGTGCACTTCTTGCAGGTCGAAGATTTAGTACGACGAGATTGTACGTTCACTGCACGCAGTGAAAGTACGGTGTAGTTCTATGACAGGCGATTCTCGACTCCACTGCGTTCGGGCTGATAAAATGTAAAGTTGTAGTGCAGTACAACTGTGAGTGCGCTTGCACATATTGCAGTACACCCCGCAGTACAACCGGCGCTTTGACTCCCACAGGTCGTAGTATTTCGGCTAATGATATTAGACTGGGTTTTCGAAACCTGCAGTACGATCACTAAATACGATGGACCTGTCGGTCCACTTGTGGTGGAAATCCATGTCTCGTATCACTACGCCCAGAGATTCGCTAGGCGCAAGCTGGGGTCGGGTACTACTTTACTAAGACCTTGCTTTGGTCGGAGTTTAGTTCGAGGAAGACTAGGCCTGGAAATGTGTAAAGTCTGGTACATCACGGGTGTCACTGCACCCCATCTTCCATTTGCTGGACATTAGCATATACGTCTGGAAAGAGAGACAGAACTGCTTCGAATTGAGCCGGATAGAACTTGACCACAAAACCGCTGCTGGCAGTGGGTATCCGGTGCATTCTCACTACACACCCGGCCCGCAAAATGTGCCCACTTTCCCGTGTGTTTCGAAGAATCTAAGCTACCACCGAAAAGCCGCATTAGAACTGTCAGTACGGTGTCCGCTCCTTCTGTTCCGACGGGGAATACCTTTGACAATGCATTCCACATGACGTGTCATCACAACTTTTGAACGATTCCCGGTATCGTCCACATCCTCCGATCCTCAGAGCACCCCTACGCCTCACCAATATAACCACTCACTCGCTCTCCACCCATCCAACCACCCGCACTCCTGACCTTGCGTCGTGCACCAGTCCCCTTGCCACTCCCTGCCCATACCACGCTTGACACTCATTGCCCGCCTCGATTCGGTAATCGACAGCCGCTAGACAGACGGCACGTCCCGCCGCGCTTTTTCACTGCCGTGGAAGTACCACTTCCAAGTCGTGCTGTTCTTCCGCACACGCCATGACATCAGACGGGAAAAAACCCGCTGTTCAGTAAGTTTCAGTGCCGCCTTGGTACCTGCACATATCCGGCGATGTGGCGCCTAGCGATTCTCCAGACTGAATATAGCTCGTGGGAGGTTTTCGCTTTCCGCAATCTCGTCGCCAAGCACCGAAATTTCCGTTCCCGGTCAGGAAGTTCGAAGTTCGTTCCACGTGGGGTCTCACAATATCACTACACTTCAATTTGCATCTCTCGTGGGAGTAGCCGTCAACGAAGAAATGACACTCTTTCGTCTACATAGGCAACTTTATGCGAGTATGTCGAGTAAGAGGCCCGTCTTCTACCAAGATCACGCGCATGTGGATCTGGACAGTACTTGGGTCCGCCCATGCAGAAGGGATAACAAGCAAACTTGTCGTCTCGTACCCAGGAAACGCGAGTAGCCACCTCCGTGCTTCGAAAGCGTCGTAACTCTCTTTTCTACCGCTGCTCCCCCCAGCACTTCGCCTTCCAGCGTCTTCACCGTTGCTCGTTGTGCGCGGCACGTTATGGCAGTGCGTCTATTTGTCTCCCGAAACGCCTTCCGTTTTTGAACACGAGCAACAGGTTCACCTCATGACGAAGCGGCCGGCCGTGCTCCACTCTACTTCTGCGCAAATTTCATCTGGCCCTGCCCCTCCTGTCTGCGACGAGGACAATGTGCTTTTTCATCATCTTCCGGCGCCTCTACGACCTGTACCCTCTTACCTATGCCATCCCGATGGCGAGGTAGCTGCAATTAGGACTGACATCTTTATACAATCTATTACAGATTCTCGCGCAAACTTGGTGAGAATAGCCAACTCATGCACGGTTGGTGAGGCTACCTGTACCGTAAGAGATCATGATTTCTCTGTCGCGCGCTTCGGAGGACGTATTTGCTTTCCGAAAAAATGTCGCTTCCTTACACTTGGTATTTTCAAAAGGAAGTTGTACTATCAGGGCTTCTCTGCAAGTCGCATGATAGACTGCCTCGGTCCGTCTTTCGGAACTGCCTACGTTTGGGTTGCTTTTCAGGCGCTGCGAAAGCAAATAGCGGAAGCTCAAAGAGTGTCCTGGTACTACCACCCGTGATCCCCCGCAAAGCGCAACGCGTCTCTTTGCGTATCTCCTTCAAACTAACGTGGTGAAATGGTCGTGTCAAATATCCTCATCACTCTTCCACCAATCAGCTCCACTGGCTTTATAGTCACTTTGACACAAATAGGGTATAAAGAGCCCTTTATACATGGCTAGTCCTACGGGGACCTTCCCATCCAGCGTACATGCCATCTTCTCCACACTACACATAAAAATGACAAAACCACAAATCATTTAGTGAGCTACCGATATACGAGTACAGTCTACCGGCCTCCCCCCACTATGTACACAGAGAGGTATTTGTCCTGCGGTCCGACAAAAGCCCACCAGGAGTGATCTACACCTCTGTCCGGAAACGGGGCAGATGAAGCGGACCCTTGCACAGCTCACAGGCTCGTGTGATTGAATCTCCGCGTGGAACATGCCAATTGGCAACAGTGTTAGGCATTCTCGAAACTCTCTACGAGGACCACGTCGTTCTCACTGCCGTATCAACTAGTTCTCAGTACCCACCTGGACGATATCTTTCGCTACTCACACGGCTCCACCTACCAAATCCTCGGTATTCCCCGCATTGTGCCGTTCCACCGCATATTTCTTGGATTCAGACAACGTCCCTCGAACAGTCGAACTAGATGGAAACATGTTTCGCGGGACCCATGCCCATAGGACCATGCAAACGGTCCCTGATATCGGCGCAGTTATCTACGGTAGGTGTTTGGGAAACGTCAGGCTGTAAGGCCGCCGACATTCGCCCGCGCGACCCGGAGCATGCGGCATACAGTATACCGCTGTAGCCAGCCATGCATCCAGATGTCCAAGTTCCATGATGAACTCGTCGACGGACGTCGCGTCCAGGTGAGCCTCGTTTGCTCGGAACTCGTCAAGGGGACGTGTCGGCAAAGAGTCCCCACACAGTGCGAACCCCTCTTGAAGATCAACAACCTCCCTCTTCAGAAAGTAATCACCGTAGGCCATATCACCGACCTTGGTCAGTTGCCACCGTCAGAAGTCCAAAGTTTGTCAGATTCAATCTGAAATCACCAGCCTCACCAACGCTTGAGATGCCAGATATGATCGCTTCGCCTTCTTGCCGTCCGATAGAGACGTGGTTATACGCGACGTCAGGCAGAAATACCAGAAGCACTTGAACCGCTCGTCCCTGCCGGTATTCTTCCACACACGCATGATGTGAGAGATTGTCGGCCTCATCCTTGGACATAGAGTCTAGTCTGGATAAGTACGGCTCTCGCACTCGCAGCGGGACTCGACATCCAAAAACAGGATGACCGGTTCCACGCGGCAAGCTCTGCGAGTACCGTTCTAACCAGAGCCATCCCCTCACCGTAGTAGAATCATACTTAGTCCTCTGAAGGGTTTGCAAAAACTGTAAATGCATTCGGCACGATACCCTCCTGCCCGTCTGGAGAAACCTTCGCCGCCAGGGACGGCTTTCTGCAATCCGTTGAGTTCCGGACTGGGATAGAACTTATTCCGTCCAGCTCATTTATTTCTCCTTGGCCACATTGCAGAATCTGCTGCTCTATGGTCTTGGCGAAACCGATGGCCTCTTGTCCCCGTTCTGTCGCATGCCTGCAGCGCTGACGAAGCCCAGTGGCAGCGCGCAGTGCGGACTGCCGGGCGCCTCCAGAGATGGCAAGAGTCCCGTATACATTCTCGTTCTTTTGGTTGACACACTTGACTTCGGCTTGCAGTCGGACGAAATCGAGACATGTCGCCTCAGTCATCTCGGTCACCCCGCCATGCTCATGACCGGAGTACCACGAGTTTTCCTCGTCGCCGTCGACCCTTGCCTTGGACCAGGGATCTCTCGCTCTTATGCCTGGACCTTCCTGGTCTGCTCTGTGAGCATAGCCTTGGTCGCCTGGAGACGTTGATGCATGACCGACCATGGATAAGCTATAGCAGGAGTCGCAACCCTCGTGCAGCGCAGCGTGGGTGGAGGCAGAGAGCGGGAGGGTCTCACTCTGGACGCAAGAAGAGGACGTACGGACGCATGAAGAGTCGGCCCTGTTCTCAGGGGGATGTCCGATCGCACAGAGGCGTCAATGTAGCGGGTGCAGACTCGCGGTGCGGACAAAATTCAAGCCCAGTCGTTGAGGTTTCCTGTGCACCACCTGTGTCCAGGATACATGTAATAATGATAAGCAGGTAGCCCAACGGCAACATGACCTTGTGAAGCCGTCGGTGTTGCAGCAGAACAGTGGGTCACCAGAGCAATGTCAGCATCGGGTTCTCCACTACGCAGACCCGACTTAGACGGCGCTGGAGTTTTCTGTGGCTACACGACACGCCTAACCTTGTCTGCTCAGTGCCGCTGAGTTGCACTGCTTCGACGGTCGGGCACATCTGCAGCGAGAACCGCAGCCTGGACATCATCGTCCTCAACCTGCTTCTCCTCGGTGTGCTTACGAGATCTTTGCACAGGAGTAGCCTTCCACTTCCTTTTGGCCAGTGGAACCATCGATGAAGCGCTGCTTCGCTGGCATGATGAGATCGGTCGACACTGGGTGACAAGCATAAGTTCGAAATATCGCATTTATTTTGAGCTGCGCACTGCGGTTCCTAGCAGGCACTGGAAGTGCGACCGTGATGAAGAGCAGAATACGCTCACAATGAGTACGGAGGGTTGAAGTACCCCAACCGTCAAACCGCGAGACTAGAAAGAAGGTCTCATGTCCCGCAAATGGGCAAAGTGGAGAGTAGCAAAATTCGAGACGTGGGGCCGTACCACAAATCACAAGAGCTGTGACCTGCCCCTGTGGAAATTCAGGAGCAGGTACACGCTGTTCTTCGAGCTCGTGTTTGCATTCGTATCTGCTCAAGTGTTCGCACATAAACACATGCGCGTCCCCGTCATTAGTGGCACTCCCCAACCGGGAACAAGTCCACCTGCGTATCCAAATCTTTTGACGGGTGCGCCAGAGGGCGTAACTTCCCTTTTACAGTACAAACAAGATTGGTTCTAAATGCCTCAGGATCCCTCCCACTGTCCTCTCCTTTCGCAATACAAGGCCCACACACCTCCTATCAATGTAGAAAACCTCACACCCTCAACATTTCAATATACCGACATGTTCTCCGATATTCCCTTTGCTCCATCCTTCTCTCTCTCGACTATACTTCTCTCCGTGTGGTTTACCCTGCGTCGATTGCGTCGCTCCAATTTTCTGTCCTTGGTTTCCCAACGCCCCTAGTCTTCTTTCCGTACATCCTTTTTCACAGCAAAGAGACCATGCCGCTAGCTATGCACAGGCGAATCTAGACAGCTGGCCTGTGCGTTCCTGGCTTCATCGCTCTACTGTCCTGCCCAGGGGTTACTACCAAACCAGACTGCATGTGGGTCCACATGCTGCCCTTCCTGCGCTTCTTCATTGCAGAAAATGACGACGCTTCAAGGACAATCAAGGAACTAGCTCCAATGAACAATAAGCAGGCAAGCCTCGCAGTTACCTATGCACATCTTTTGGGAGCAATGAACCGGATTGCTCGGAGCTGGGCACCGAGCAGATCAAGCAGATAGTGCCTGCAGCCCTGTCAATTTTTGTGCTCGCGCGGAAATACGAGAGGATCAAGGAGGTCGTGGATGCGCCCATGAGCCTGACAAGCTATGTGGTATCTCGGGCTATTGGCACTGATTTCATCTGGTCCACGGTCAGCAAGATTCGAGAGGATGGTTTCCGACAAATCTTTCTGGTCGCCCGCCCAAGAACCATCGAGGTCCTCATGTTCTTCCACGCGATCAGCGTAGGCCACTCGCAGCGCAGCAATGAAAGTATGTTGGCTTCGAAGAACATGGTTCTAGCCATAAATCGTCTCGCGTTTGCGATACGGCTGCTATCTTCAGCGTGGCCGTAGTTTGCAACAGCAGTGCGGGTTTTGGATCCCGACGCTCTAGTCAGACTCCACCTTCTCTCTCGGCAGGGCATTCAGAACCGTTTAGGCGTGAGGGCACGCACTGAATGCTGGGCACCCATCGTGCAACGCAGCACGCTGCAAGCGGATAGGATGACAAGTCTGGAGGAGAGTACAGGCACGGCAGTAGCATATAGTCTAACTTAGGAGAAAGAAATGTCAACGCAGGCGCTTGCGAGCTTCTTCCTTTCCACGTCGCGATCCGTAGTTACAAACTAAACAGTGTACATTGCCAGGCATCGCAACAACTAGGCAAACCTGGATCGTTATGAGTGCGGTAAGGAAAAGTCCCTTGGCGGCTTTTCTGATTAGAGCAGGCATACTCAGGAGGTCTCGGGTCCCCAACATGAAGTGCCCGAAGACGACGGTGCCTGTTTAGAGGTTATCCAGATGAACCCAGGGCCGTCGAATGCCGGTTCGGACGATATAACCCCGCGTCGTCGTGTGCAGCTCTCCGAGCCGAACACCATGCCGAGTACGAGACTATCCACCCAGACTCTTTCTCGTTTGTCTTTCTGCTGAAAAGAGCAGGGAAACTACCATGTTTAGGGTACCGATAACGAAGGAAAGAAATTTTGGGCACGGAGTCATGCGGGGAAAGCTACCGCGATTTTCCGGTCTACTCTGGACTCATTCTTGCCGCTGCAGAAAGGTCTCCTTTGCAAAGCACTGCAACGAGCCACCCGCACTATCCCGTCGACACCACCAGAGGAAATGTCTGAAGAGTCGCTTCCGGAGGATAATCCTTCGACCGAAATTCTAGCGAGGTTACTCCACGTGGTGAATTCGCGCTCCCATGCGCAGAGCAGTACCTTCGGAGACCTCATCACTCATCGCTCTGACGATTCGATTGAGTCACTAGATGGTGAGGGTCAGTTGCGATGGACGGAACCTCTGCTGAGCACCAGAAGCGAACGGGGTGTGTACAACTCTGCTCCCGATATTCTCACGCACAAGAATATAGATGGTTCCACGCAGACATTCGACACCGTGCTTGCCAAAACTGTCCACAAAAGCATCTTCTAGGGTGGTCTGCATTTCGGCATGTCACTGTTGCATCTGAGTCGTTTTAGCCAGGATGTGCAACATGACAGAAGCGACGAGGCCAGCGCACCATACGGGAGCCTGCAAAAGTCCATTGGCTTTATTATGGGGGTCTTGCCCTTGATAGATGTCGAAGAATGAAGAAAAAATATGCAAAGCGCGGGGGTAAAAAGGATGTGGCCACCCCTCCGCCGCGCAATGGGCTGCTCATTTCTGGTGTACGGATGTCCAGACTTAGACGCAGTTTGGCTGGGTGTACTACGAGAGAAACAGATATTTACAGTCACGGCACGCAGCATAGACGAGGGTTTGGGATGGAATACAGCAGTTGGAACGCTGGAAGATGGTGTGAAGATTTCATGCAGAGAATGGCCAGAAAATGGTCTGACACGAGCAGAATAGCATCGAGGACACAAGCGAGCTGATGTCAAAATATTCGACGATAAGAAATACTCTGGTGGTCCTCTTCGGTGGCACCCATGTAACTGCAAAAGCATGCGTAGGGCTTCCGAGACGTCGCCGCCTCGTGGAGTGTGACAAGGATGAAGATTGCGCCAATCCACCTTTACTAAACTCGATTAAGATGTTTTGCGAACGCGTTGTGAGCATCACATGCCATATTACTGCCTCTCTGCGGTTTTTGATGCTTGCCACAATATTCTTCCTCGGCGTAGAACGGAAAGTGTCTGCGGGAAAGAGAAACAAATGTGACGATGCTTTCGCTGGGTGTCGCTGATATCAATCTCTACTGGACTGCATAGTCCGATTCATTACAATCTATCCCGGGGATTCTACGCTTCCCCTGCGCTATTGACAGGGGCCGATAGACAACTGGCCAGCAAGCTGCCACACCCTCCCCCTCATAGTAGACCCATTAACGCTGAGAGCGGCAGAAGCGATGACGGGCTGTGTGGTCGTATCTCCGTCGACGGTAGAGTTCGAAAGTGTGAGACTTGGTACCTTTGCGGACCGGGTCTTCACGAAAGAACAGAAGCTCCGCTTCTCTCGTGATAATTTTCGGCCAACTGATATGCGCCACCTCATGTTGAAAAAGACTAAGTCCTATGGAGGTGTAGGTTTTCGAGTAAACAAAGAAGAGATCAGTCGACTAGCCGTTGTAGGGGAAGGTTGGGCAGGGTACCTTGAAGGTCCGAGGGTAACATTCTCCATCGTGCTATCGCCGTTCTGTGCCGGCGGCCTGTTCAGTGCTACTCGGTACTTGTGCGGGTTTCAGAAGGAGCGCGGAAGCGGCACTTCCAGAGGAAAAGACGCAATAGTGGAGTTACACAACGATCGAGAAGATGCGTAGTAGAGAGCTCTGCATGCACTGAGCTTCATTATGATCCGTCGGACGTGTGGGATTCTGAACGGGAAGGAGATATTGGCTAACTACGGCGATAGACTCAGCTTCCAAGTACGTGGTAGGATTTCACTGAATGTTGTGCATTAGAACAGTCTTCAGGACTACCTGCAAGTGTGTGAGCGGGACACCGCGAGAAGGCTACACCACGACTGCAGGTGGGGAATACTCGGACTCCGCCGCAAAAATGATGACCTAAGTAAATTGGCGATTGTGAGCCTGTTGTAGCTGAAGGAAGCGATTTGAAAAGTAAAGATATTGTGAACTCATGGGGTGCCACGAACAACGAGAGTAGCGATCTACCCAAACAGATAGACTTGAACAGATGGATATTGTCCCTCGGATGAACTGTCGTGCGCCCATCTACTCATGTGGTTTCAAATGAGCTGCTCGCAGCCGTGGACGTTAGTGACATCCCCTGGAATCGTGAAATGCATACATTTTTCGGATGTGAAATTGTACTGTCGCAGCTCCGCTACGACTGCGTCGTTCTGCGCGCCACGCCATTTATGGTCGATGTCGCCTGTTCGAACTCCTGTCACCTTCATCGGCCGTGCCTCTTCTGCACGAGAACCTTCGTCTCTCCGTGTTTCCCTTCGGTTCAGATACTCATGCACACTCCCCCGCACAGAATCTTTCACTCGTTTTATCTTCCTTCCAGTTCCGGACTCTCTCCTCCTCAATTCCTATCAGACACTCATTTTCAGAGACGCTGCTCTTTCAAAACTACCTTCAAACGTCCCATCGCAACCGCAGCACGACGCTTGCTAAACCCGACCGCGGAGCTGCGGGCAGGCGTACAATTGAAGCCAAAACCGCAGCTGGCTGCGGCGAAGAAGGAGGCCCAGGCCGGACCGTGTGTATGAGCCTCTTGATCGGAGTCGCCGCTCCGCAAACAACTATGCTGCGGTGCCTCTCGATAGGCGCATCCCAGTTGGTCCGTTCTCCTTTGTCGGAGACTTTCGACAGTGAGGAACCTTATGTGGCTAGAACGGAGATGGAAGATCTGGTGTTGTCTTCCCGGACTTTCTCGATGGTCGACTGCGAGTTCGCCAAGGTCTACGTGTATATGGTGGAAACCATGGAGCCGTATGACATCCTTCGCGGACGTGTGGACGCCACCCTCCACAGCACGCATGGCCTAAACGGTGACCGCAGCTTTTGGTACGACCGCGCCTTCATGCAAGTCACAGCACGACGCTGCAACAATCCCCCCCTATCACGTATCGCTAAAAGTAACATCAAGGACGGCACTGTGTTGCACAACGGCGTCGAGGGTGTTGCAGTGGGCAGCCCTCGTCGTCAACTAGCCGTCCTTACCCAGAAAGAGGAGAGCAAAGGCAAGGAGTAGGCTCACAGGCAACTTCGCGTGCGCCTCCTTCGCGGTGTGGATGGACCACATATGTTGGATCCAAAAGTCATGTCCGATGTGTTCCAGCAGAACAGCCCCACGGCACTGGTTCCAATCCACAGATCCTTTTCCCGCTACCTGAGGCGGGTCATGAAGTTCGAGCAGGCTCGCGCCATCGAAATGGACATAGACTCGCTGGTCTTGAGACAGGAGCGACCTCGGAAAGTAACGACAGAGGCAGTTCTGGGCTACGTGGACGAACGTCTGTGTTTCCGCAAATGGGAGCGGACGTCCATCGAGAGTGATAACTTAGTAAAACACCACTCCCACTGCACATCTTGGGATTCCATGGAATGCTGCCTTCCGTGGCATTCCGAAACGTGGGGTTTGTCTAATTCGGTGATTCTTAGCAAGGACGCCGACTTCCGAAAAACCCATTTTCAACTGCCGCGTCATGTGAGCGCCCGCGCCCACTCCCCGCAGTTTATTTCCCAGTAAACCGTCCAGAAAGTACTGCAAACTATATAGTACACTGCAGTTCCGAATCTCACTGTCCGTACCTCAATGTCATATAACGACCCATAGCCTGTCCCACGTGGATAAGCGTACCTTGGACCTGTCATAATCTGTATTGGCTTTCAACGCATGTCGCGCCAATGCACTGAAGACCGCTACGGGCAATATGCGCCATCTGCGGCTCTAGGAAACTGAGCATTATGCTCGGTGGTGTTTGGCTTCACTGGCTCACCTAAAATCTTGCCGACATTATATCGCGAGAGGTGATCCGGAAAAGTCTGCCCTGATTTCTCGAACAGTTTTGTAGGCAATGTGGACCACAAGCAAGTACAAACATATAAACTGCGTAATGCATGGCAGATCACATGAGTACTGCTGAATGTCGTCAGTGCAGTGTGTGCCAAACGTAAAGCGTTTACTTGTATCGTGGGGCTGAAATGTAATGGTCCCGCCCTTCTCATTGCGTACGTGTAGTAGAGCTTGCTTGGTGCATCGACACGGCACTGCTTACCAATGCGAGCACGAATTCATACAAGTGGCACAGCGTGGTTTGCGCCGAGGTGTTGCCAATTACAGTGCAAGGCTGAGGCCTACAGTCGAGTCGGCACCCTTCCATACGAAACAACTTTCTTCCTACGCTATAAGGCCATCAATCCTTCGGAGCATGTGGGGCGTACAGACGCCGACACTTTTTCCCACCCTTGCCGTAGCCGTGCTACTGTTGACCCGTGCAGAACAGGAGGCACATACTTGTTGTTCTGAACAGGTTTTACACGTATTACAAGAAGCGTAGAAACAAACCGAACCTCGAGTCGACGTTAGAGAGAGGTTCTAAAAGTCTACTTTGTGGCGTTGAAAAGCATGCAATGTTTGAGATCGGTGGGGTGTCACTAGTGACAGGAGCGAATATCAACACATGTCAAAATACACGCGCACACGGATATTGTTCTTCACGCTAAATATTGCACATCCATGTGCTCATCTGTTTTCACATGTGTAAATCTCAGGCCCTCTCACCAATGACACCTCCCTGGTCGAAATTTTCATTACTTCTCAAATCTCTTCTTTCTGCTACACCGGCCTCAAAAGCTCCCACCTTTCCAGGCAACCTTTCATCCGGCTGAACACAAGTCTTTCTCAGCTGTTATAGTGTGGGAAGCTCAAGTGGAAGTAGTTCTCAAACTGGTATGTAGGGTTTCAGTTTGGTGTACTTCACGTTATGCAGCAACTTCTTCGCGTAGCTACCTAATCTTCGACACTACTTGTCGGAACGGTAGTCAGATCCTCGGGGTCATCGGAGTCCATACCATCATCTCGAGCACTGGACTCCTCTGCCCTACTACTCTCGTCCGCGTCCGGGTCTACAAACCCAACCACGTCCCCGTCGACCCCACCGTCCGACTCTTCACCGCTTTCCTTCCTCCTACTACAAATACGGGCCATCTCACTGCCCGGGAACTGCGGTAGTCCTCATAATACGTAGAATACCAGGTCCGGCACACTTTTCACTTCCTGCGTAAAGTAGACATGGTACCGTACCGTCAACTAATCCACAATGCGGTCATTATATCCAGCCCCGGCGTACGTGATATCCCCATGCCCGAAAAACAAAGAGTTGGGAGGCACGATGACCTTCTCCATCTTGAACAACGCCGCCGCGGCAACTTGCTCTCTCTCCTTCCCGTCTACAAGTGCGTGTGAATGGTTACACCGCCACAACGGAAGCCCACTGTCCCGCTCAAGATTGAGAAAAAGCCGAGAATCTCCGCTCTTAATGACTCGTCAGAGTAGTTGTGCGGCGCTTGCCGTGCGGAGTCCTTCACAGTAACCAAAAAGCGACCCTCCGTCTTGGGTATGAAAAGTTTCCTCCCAGCTATCTTCCTCAGGCCCACTTAGGCAAGAAGCTGACCGACCTACGCATCCAGCTGCCCACGCCTTCGCGCAGCTCAGACCCAGTCCCCCCTCGATTCGCAAGCTTCCAGCACCAGTTTCCGTGTACTGGAGTAGCGAGCGAATCCCAGCTCCTTGTTTGCCGCATTCCTCTCGTCTTCCCCCTTGTTGACAGTCGAGTTCCACAAGGTCTCATTCGGTGCCTGTCCCAGTGCATTGTCCCGGGTTGATGTGCGCGCAGTGAGCGAAAAAAAAAATTCAACAAAGGAAAGCTCCCACTTGGGCGTCAACATCAGGGCCTTGAGGCCTCCGCGTGGAATCCCGCTGCAATCAGCAAAATTGTCAAGGCACGTTGAGCCGAGGTTATGAAGCTGACCTTGTCGCCTCTCAAAGTATGCACATCTTTTGCAAAACCTCCCACCCCCGTCTGCTACGTTCCTCCAGAAGTGTATGTAAGGCCCGTCGGGCTTTCAGCTGCCCGGACCCACCTCGATACCCTCAAGTTCGGTAACGCACTCGTAGCTCCACGTGAAGAATTGAAGCCGATGCATTGCTACGACGTCCTTGATGAAGAGGTACAAGTGCGCCCGGTGCTCTGTGGATATGTTGATGACAAGCAGCCAGAGCATGGGGTGCGGTTCTTTCGCCGTGCATGGCCGCAACTCTTTCTCTTCGTGATCTGGCGGGCCGATATATGCCAGATTTTCCAAACTGTCGGGTGTCGTTCAAACACCACGGTCTTGTCCGCAGTGCCGACTGGCAGCTGGTTGGGTACCTCGTCGTCGAGCATCTATGGGGCACCTTCACGTCGACCCGTGAACTGCTGGGCCGCCTTGATCTTCTCAGGGACCACGGGTCTCAATTATTTCACTGCCCTTTTCACTCAATGAGACTTCCTCGTCTGCACGGCCTCCAGATGTTAAGGCTTTGACCGTTTAAGGGTGTTGACGTTGTCTCCCTGGGAAGCGCTTTTCTAGCGGGAAGCACTTCTGGGCCCTTCCGCGCACGGACTGCAGGCCTGAGTGATTTTTGTGTGGGAAGCGAAGCAGACAGGGCAGAGCTGCGTGTGGAAGGCACAGAAGCGCGGGTCCTCACACCAGCCGGGGCGGAGTGCTTTCTGGTCCCGAGAGCAAAGTGCTCCGGTTCCTTCTTCGCGAGGCGGGTAGGCCTGGCATTGTTTCGCTTCTCCAGATGTTCTCCAGAGTCGTAGTCTCTCTTCGAGATTAATCGCATCTGGTTCAGGTACAGCTCCTCAACGGAAGTTCGGAGGAGTTTCGGTTGAGCAATCTCAGTCCGCTGCAATTCGTCCCAACTCAAGCCCTTCCCCCTGCCATACCTCTCAGAGAATTGTCGGAAAACTTGGAAAAGCTGGCGCCCACATGCCTAGAAAGCTTCGCGTCCAAATTTTCCGTCGCGGCACGCGTTGTCGATGAGCCGCGACGCGGAACTCAAGAACAAAGCTACCACGCGAAGGCCCTCTGACCAAAGATGCTGGTCGTTATGATGAGTCACGCCGACCTTCTGAGAGGTCGAGTTGTCGAAGGCCAGGGCGCTCACCACATTCCCGAAGCCTGAGTCCCAGAGGAAAATCTTTGCTACTCGTACGTAGTGGCGGTAGGCAAGCAGGCAGGTTGGTGGGGGCAGAATGGCCTTCGTCATTGCTTCCCCAGCTCCCTTCCGACTTAACGCCAGTGCGTCCATGTCTTTGTCCATAGCGGGAGTCTGCATGAAGTGGACGACACTCATGAGGTAGTGGAAGAACGACATGTCGATGCGGTCCAGTCCTGTGAAAGTGTTCTGCTGGGACGAGTCAGACATGATTTCCGTATCCGTCACGTCTCGTCCATCCTTTCAGCGAAAAATACGTACGTGGAGGCGCTCGCCAGCCCATTCCATGCCGTCCTTTTCTCTTTCAGGCTGAGGACAGCTTGGCAGGGATGATGGCCATCCTCCATAGTACACTTGATACCTTCGCGCAACACCGTCCCATCCTTGATGGTCTCGTCAGCGATATCCGGTAGCGCGGGATTGTGGCACCGTCGCACTCTGAACGACACGACGCCAAGGTCGTACTTGTAGCCGCACTCAGCCATGCCGGCCTGGAGCCCGGCGATGGTGGCGTCCGTGCTTTCGCGAAGAATGTCCTGCGGCTGTATGTTCTGCGCAACGTATATACGTAAACCTCTGTGGACATGTGGTCGGCCTTTGAGAATGTCCGACACGACATCGGCTGCTCCTCGACCTCCACGCCAACCACATCGGAGTCCCGGCCGTCCGAAGTCTCCAATGCTGGAGGGCGGTTGGACGGAGGGCGCACCTGGCCTGAGGCGTCTCGGCGCGGATGTTTGCGTGGTGGCGACTTCTATGGAGAGGGCTGCGCGCCCGCTTCGAGCCGGACCTCCTTCCTCGTCGCATCCGGCTGCGATTCTGGCTGCGGATGTACCCCTAGCTACGCCTCCGTGGCCATCGTGAGCGAGTCGCGGGTGAGGACCGTGATTGGAAGTTTGTCGGTCATTGCGGAAGTACGCTACTTGCGAGAAAGGGCGAACGATGGGAATGAAGGAGGACGGGTTTTATAATGGCAAGGCGGAGAAGATAAGGAAGGATCCGTGTGCAGGGGAGGGTGGACGGGTGACGGAAGGGAATGGAAAGAATGAGAGAAGAACGAGGGAGCGCAGGAGGAGTAGTGGCACGAGGGCCAAGGGAGGTTGAACGGGCACGGCTGGCGGCAATTCTCGTCGTGCACAAAAAGAAATATTTATGAGCAGGCCGTAATAGCTGTAATCCACGTTCGAAAAACATATGGATTTCCGGGACGGAGGGGGTGTCTCTATTAAAATAGGCTGCAATCTGCACATGAGAAAATACATGGGCAGATGGATGTTATTTTTCAGACTAAATTTCGCACTTCCATCTTCTCATGTGTGGTCACACATGTAGATCGAAGCCCCTCTCACTAGTGACACCCCCGCAGTCTAAATTTTCATTACTTCTCAGACCTCTTTTCTCTGCTATAGCGGTTCCAGAAACGCCCCCATTTCCGCGCGTCCTTTCTTTCGGGTGAGCCCGAGTAATTCTGAGCTGCTATCGAGTGGCATGCTCACCTGTAACTGTTTCTCGAACCAGCATGTAGTCTTAAATTTTGTGTATTTGCACGCTGTTTAGGAACATCGTACCACGTACTTAGAAGCTGAACTTCTCCCCATAGTTTCTGAAGAGCTCCTCGTCCTTCAGAATCTCACGAGTCGCAAGGATCGTAACGGTTTTGAGTGATTGTAGAGCTCTCTGCGACAATTCCCCTCGACCCTCGTAAATCTCCAGGTTTGTGTCTCCAGCTCTACAATTACATCTGTTTCGCACCGCCTTATCCCCAGGCAAGTCCCGCGCGTCATTCACGAATCCGACCACACAAAATGGCCCCAGTACAGTGTACACCTCATGCCTCGGTCCCTCACGGAACCTCGCCCGCCGTTCCACGAGAAGCGCTCCCCGGTTCAAACGTTCTTTGTCTACCCTCAAAATTCCACATCCGGAAATCTTCGTCTTCTCCCGCGTGCGCTGACCCAAGTCTGCGTACAGCAGCGTCCCATGGAACGGGAGGATCATCTGTTCTTTCGCGAGGAATCGATCCGCAAACACCCCCAGTCCCACACCTTCGCACTCCACCGACGACGAACGAACCGCTTCACACCTCGCGATTACTTCCACGGCCCATAATGTTAGCGAGTCTTGCGTGTCCAGCAGGGTGTGGTACTTTGCCGGCCAGTTGACCACCGAGGTCCGTGAAAAGCGAAGGGAAAGCATGCAGTCCCCGGCGTGGCCCGCAATAAACCAAACTATGTAGTCCGGTAGACATGGCTACCGGGTACACCCTACAGGAGCATCCTCAGGGCTGCTGCTCCTCCTGACAGACGAAATCCGTTTCACGCCCCGCAAAAACCGTATGGCAAGCTACATAACCGGCGAAGAGCCACCAGTGTCGCCCTCGGTGCTCACAAAGCTTTCGCAAAACGGCTGAACCAAGCTCGGTACAGCTTCACTGACGCAGTCGTCATCCTTGTCGCACCTCTCGAAACGGCGATGTTCCGGAAGTCCTAGGCATGGGTTTGCAATCGCTCAAGTACCACGGAACAGGTCTACCACCAGTTCTCCCGCTGTCGGATACTGCAACACCAGCTCGCTCATGTGCTTGATGCTCTTCTCGCCAGGTCGACGCATCTTCATGCACCTCCCTCCGTGAACTCTCCGCACCACCTTTCCTGGCTCGAGCTGCTAGATTGCATACATACAGTACGTCCAGGCTGCGTGCGAAGACCACACAAACCCGCTGCTTTGATAGCATACCCGGGCGAACTTCACTTCCAGCGGCTCCTTCCTCCGTTAGAAGTGAACAGCCCATGACGTGACTGAGGCGTGGCCAAACCCTTTTATACCCAGATTTTGCGTGTAATGACCGCGAACTCGGACGTGGACCATCGGCTGGTCCTCCACGTAAAACACGAAGTCCGTCTGCCGCCTCTCCCTTGACGCACCGGCCCGGAACCAACCTCGTCGTACGCTTCTCGGCTGTATCGCTGGAGGCGCGAAAGCCACATGCCGAATTGTATATCACTACAGAAAAAGATTCCGTAGCCGATTTTAGCAAGCAGTGCGTCGAATATTGCGATGGAGGCGTCCATGTCCTTGTGGGTGAAGACATCATGGGCAGAGTTGTCCGCACCCCGCTCGCTTCTGGTGTTGAACGGAGGGTCCATCAACAGAAGATAAACCTTGGCCTCCAGGCATTCACCCAGTCATCATCGTGATGATTGAGAATGTCGTGGAAAGTGCAGCTGTGAGCATGGCAGTTGGACTTCATCACGCCGACGAGCTCCGCGGAAAAGTCGGTCGATGGATTCTGCTCGGGGAACGACTTCTCCCAAACCTTTTCCGGCCGTGCAAACGGGCTAAAGCGGTTGGCTCGTTCTGGTGCTCCACGAAAGGGGTCTCTCGGCTCCGGCACCAACGGGTTAGCAGTGGACCCGAAAGCGTCACTAGCTTGTACCGTACGACTGTGTGCCATAACATCACCCGCATCGTTGTCGCTACCCTGCACATCCAGACCCATCTCCTCTTTCAACAAGGAAGACAAAGAACAATGAGACTGCCCGGGTAGGGCCACATTGCGCATGGCGCTCGAGAGTACCACTCGCCCACGACGACGCGGTCTTGTGTCTTTCGAATCGGCATCCGACAGCTCCGAGTCCACCTCGATAACCTCTGAACAGGCACCATCATCTCCAGGAGCTTCACATTGAAGCCCCAAGGCCTCCCAAGTATCCTCGCTCGACTCGACAAAGACCCTCGTGAAGTGGTCCTCGCGCGACTGAAAGCGGTCCATATACGGCCAGGTGCTGCGGTGTTCGACGTCGTACAAGGTTTCAGTTGTAACGATGCATTGCAAGATCGACAAGAACAGACCGGTAACCGCCCGCATTGCCACCTCCTTCTCAGCAGTTCGGTCCCAAGCTACCTTATTGCTCGTACTCTCCTCCAAACTTGCTACCCCATTCCCTTGCAGTGTGGTCTCCTGCGTGATGGGTGCAAAGCCATCAGCGCGTGACTTGAAAGCCACAAAGTGCCGAACGCGCGGGCGAAATAGAAGATAGGGTCCGACCAACGCCTCGCATTCCGAAACTCCCACTTCCTTCGCCAGATTCGTACACGCCCGAATTACCAGCTGCACAGCAAACGAGAAAACATTTCCACTTTCATTCATCTTCTGCAAAGCGAATACACGCTTGCTGTCGCGCCTCGAGTGACATACGTTGATCGCGCGGAAGAACACGACAATCTCGAGGGTTCCGGGGCCGCCAACTGAAAAGGTCCCTGGCAGAGCTACTCCCCGAGCCTTGGTGACCCTAAACGGAATAAAATTCGTGCCAACAAGAAAGAACACCCCGTAGTTCTTCTGCTTCAGGGCCACGTCGGCGCTCTCCCCGATCCTTTTGTCTTTTCGGACCAGCAACACGATTGACAGTGCTGCGCGTCCTATCTGCTTCATCTTCTCGCTGCTAACGTCCCAAAAGACCAGGTACTCGCTCTCGATAGAAGTGTGGAAGTCGCTGCCAGGCTTGCACCGCTTGCTCTTCACTGCGGCGATTTCCTTGCTCGCCATTGTGGGCTCCTCGTCTGCTGCGATGACGAAGTGCAGAAAGCCCGACATGTGGAAGTTCATGAAGTTGTACTTCGCGTTCATCTCCAATGAGGAGAGGACGGCATTGAAAGGCAGGCAAGCACACGGCGGCCGTCCTGGGCCGGATGAGTGCAGTCAGCGCCATGGTTACAGAGCGGTGAGGAACCAGAGAGGAAAGCAAGCATACGAATAATGGGTATGGAAGGAGGGAGGAGCACGGCATCGCTAGCAAAGCGAGGAAAGCCACGTCGTTCGAGGTACAGAAAGAAGAGACGACGAAAAAGCAGTGAATGCAGGGGGGAGCGCGTCAGTATATCGGTATCACGATGGTGTGAGGTGCCGTCCTGTGCGAGCGGGTCTGTCCCATTTGTATTGCGGGGAGGGAGGACTGCGGCCAAGAACACGACATGCTCACACACGCTCACGTTTATGTTCCGTAGTAGCAGTTACGAACAGTGGCGCCCCCTCCAGGAAACTTGAAAGAATAAGTATATTTTCTAGGGTCCGGGGGGGTGTCAATAGTGACAGGAGCTCACATCTACTATTGTGAAAACACCTGAGTAGATGGATGTCCGAAATTTAATCTGAAAAAGACCATCCATGTGCCCATGTATTTTCACGTATGGAGGCCTCGGCTCCTGTTATTAGTGACACCACCCCAGCCCGAATGTTTGTTGCTTTCTGGAATGCCCATCTACAGGCCCTCAGCCCCTGCTTCCAGTCCTGCCGTTACCGATTATGATACTTCAAACGTCGGCTGGCACTCTCCCCGTGTGCATGAGTTTACAAGGGCCGCACTATCGTCGATAGCTGCCAGCTGAGCCTTCGACTGCTCAGGTCACAACAACTGCGACGAAGTTTTCGATCTTATCGTTCTCACAGAGCCTTCGTTTGTACTGTCGTGCCAGTGACGCAGCTCTACATCGATGGCTCCCACAGCCAGAAGAATAAGGAGGGCTGTTCCGAGGCAACAATCTGGGAAGCGCACCGACGAGCAGCGGGAGGGGGACGACGATGCCCCGTCTACGCCAGTCGCTGCGACTGCACCGAACCGCAATGTTAAAGCAAGTCAGCGGCACGCGGCAGACTGGTTAACAGGGGTCGGGCAGCCCGAGAAAACGCCGCCGCCGTCACTGTTTGGCTCAGAATGAGAATAGGCCAATGTTGCCACCGTGCTAGCGACTCACTGTTCTACCGTAACACTAGCAGTTCAACGAGGGCGTGCTGCCAGCCAGAAGCATCCTTTTCGTGCGCCTGTTCATTCTGACTGCAACCCGAGCACAGCAAGCCTCACCGTCCAGGCGAAACTTGCGTCCTCTCGGCGCGTTCGCACGCCCTGCAGTGCCGCCCCTGTAAGGTCGCACATCCGCCGCAAAGCAGGGCGGACTCATTGTGGAAACCCGCATCCTCCTGGTGCATCGGGGATACTACCCTCTTCGTCTCCACCTCCACCCATCCCGTCCGGGACAAGGGTTGAGGCTTCCGCTGTAGTTCGCTCATGATTGATCTCGCGGGAGCAGATGGACAAGCTACAAGTAATGCTTACCAGGCAGACGAAGATGGTCTAGGCGTAGGAGCGATAAATTGTTGGTCTGACAACAAGGGTCAACGACTAGAAGGAAAAGGTACGGCAGGCCGAGCAAGAGCTTCGTAAGGTGTGGGTGACGAATAAAGCAGCGCTTTCCGAGTCTCTGCGACTACAAGCCTACTTCACGTATGTCAAGCGGGAGAACAAGAGCCGATGCTCGGCTCGTGAGGTTTCAGGTGGCACCCAGCAAGCCACACCGCGTGGCGGAACTTGACGTGGTCAGAGTCGCAAGCGTATGACACAAGTGGAGCCAAACTACATTTGTGTTGCCAAGACCACCGCGAAGCAGATTCTGTAATGGTGCCAACGCGAAATTGCCGAGCTGGACCCAACAACTTCTATCCCAGTCCGGAACTGTGCGTGTCACAGTGAGGCATGCGTGGCGGGGGAGCTTTCCCCGGACGGCCTGGAGGGTGTAGTGCAGATTCAACCGATGGTTCTCGCCAATCGTAAGGAGTACTATACGCTTTCCTACTACGGTGAGGCGACAGCTCTGGTTAGAATGGTGCGTGCAGAGCTTGGCACTGGGAACTGGTCATCCTTGTGATTGGAAGCCGAATCCCGCCACGAGTGAGAGGAGGCTGTTTCAACAGACTATGCCCTAGGTGTAAAGATGAGGCAGACATTGTCGGACGGGATAGCGGGAGGAACAGAAACGATAGGTACAAGCTGTTCCGATTCCTTAGGTATTTCTTCTTGATATCGCGGAAGACCACATTTGTATCAGACGGCGAGCGGGCGGAGCGCTCATCTCAGGTACTTGCAGCGCGGGTAAATCTGACGGGTTCAGAAGAGGAGCAGGGGTTTCCGGATTTCTCATGGTGGCGACTCAGCAACGTCCAGGATGTAGTATGCTGGTGATCGCTCTTCATCGACGGAGGTGTGCGATCTTGACGAGGGTGACGTACTGTTGGGAAATTGTTAGAGGAGACGTCTCCGTTACGAGTTCCGAAGGTACTATGTTCAACAGGATGGGACGTCCGCCTACAGGTCTATCCTGCAACTCGCACGCCGGAACGCCTGGCTGGAAAGAGTGGTATCCTGCCTGTAGCGTGGTGAGGGCCGTCGCAGCCAGCGCCAACCCACTTACAGCCTGACATTTTTCAAGTACCTGCCCTTGGCAACCGCGCAGATACTATGCAGATTTTGCAACGTTTTGTGCCGCGTTGTTCCACAAGAGATGTTTCAGTATGGTTCTACTTTCGAGGCGGCCTTGTGTGAGCAGTTCAATAGGGAGATGGATTAGTCTGGTGAAGAGGATGGCGAGCGTTTGTCAGCAGGCGCCCCCGGAGTAGCCACAAACGTGCTGAGGGTGGGTTCCGAGAACAAATTTTATGTGGCGGTACGGGAGATGTGGTTTTCGGACAAAATCTCTAGTATGCTTGGCGGCGTTGTCGATTGCTACTTTGCACGTGCAGGCTCAAGCGAGGGACCGTATGAACTTTGCAATGGCGCGTCTGGCCTGTGACGGATTCTCGCTACAACTATAGATTCTCCCCTGCGCGGTGTAGTTGGAGCAGAGGACGAGTAACCTTCGACGCACAGAAGAGAGAGAAGCAAGGAAACGGTACTTGTATGTTAGTAGCTCATTAAACAGATTGTAGTTTTCTCGTATGTTCAATTCTAGTGCAGAGAGAATGGCGCGTCCGTTGGAGGGGAGGTTTCAGGTAGGACTAGCCGTGCATCAGGGTCTCTACAGAATCTGTTTACGTAGAAGCGATGGTAGAGCCAGTGGAGCTGAGACGAGTAAAAGGGGGGGATGTGGAAATTTGACTGCACCACGTGAGCTGTCCCAATGATAGCAGAGGCCCTGCACAGGCCAAACCAGTGAGAAGTAGGAGCTCGACGTCCTCTTTTCTGCATCTCTGGGAGCGAGACGGGATTTTCTGTGCGATTGACATTCTCATCGGGAGACCACCACAAGCAAACGCACTGCGGAGTGTCATCAACAGCGTCGATTGGTAGAATACAATCCATGTACTGAACGAAGGTATACTCGGTAGGTTACATTGATTCATGTCCATGCATATGGAACAGAGACAGAACCTGGGCCACCCACACAGTGTCTGTGTGTTCTTCGTCGTCAGCGGCCAGAAGCACGAAGCTGAATTGCTGCCGTTTCGTCGGGCCGAAGCTCCTATTTGCATAAACGCGCTGAATGACATGTTTCTGCATCGGGTCGCGTCGAACGACATTCAGATCGGGGTCACAGGCGTTAACGAAAATACAGAAGCCGCCAAGAACGTAACCACCTTTCACGATAATAATGTAGAGAGTGTCACATGTCTCGACCGAATGTTCCTGGAGAACCTCGGCGCGGACAAGGTCCAGCAGCACAGTAGTTCCCTGGCCATCAAGCTGGACAAAAAGATCGATGCAGATGTCAGGAACTTCTCTACGTAGTGATTGGAGCATCGCAGCGGTAAGGCGGCCTTCTTCGTTTGCGAGAAGTAGCATGGCGAGGGTTCTCAAGTAAGCGAGTTCGCGGAGAACGATTGTGAAGACATCCCTCACAAGACGCGCCCCATGCCTGTCGTTTAGGTTCCTGTGCAGTGTTGTGAGGTGACTAGATTGGGAGACGTAGCCGAGGTGCGTTCGAACCGCAGCAAGGTTTGCGGAGTGCTGGATTCAGCGGACGGTTTCGTCCATGGCTGTTGCCCTTCCCTTGGAGGTGTGGCGGTAGTCTTGCTTGAATGCAGTGTGAGCGTGGTGATAAACACTGGTATTTAGATATTGTAGGCTTCCAAAGTTGCGGATGTCATCTGGAAGGTGGGTGAGGAGATGAAAATTGAGAGTTTTGGGCCTGGTGGGGAGGGGGTCCCCGATGATGTGGAGCATGGAGGCTTTAAACTTATTGACACGCTCCTCTTGGTTGTCAACCTCTGCGATGCTCCAGTGATTCTTTAGTCCCTGTCTCGAGCTGAGTGTTAGAATTTCTGAGTACTGAGCGCAAACAGAGGCGAGGGGTGCGTAGTCAGCCTCATCACAGCAACGGTCTATGATTCCTGCGATAATTGGAAAGACGATGTGAGCGGACTTGTAATGTTTGGCCTCCAGCATGCCACGGACTCCTTCATTTTTGTAGAGTCCGCTCAGGCGACTGCCTGTCTCGGAGGCGAAGAAGTCTACGTGTAGGCCGGGAATGTAGAAGTCCCTCTGAATGGCAGCCAGAACCGTGTTGACTCCGCGAAGGAGAGCAGTGCGGATGGTTCTGAACTATTTCCGACTGTTGCCGGCGGAAGCTTGCGCTGTAAATAGGGCGGGGGAGCTGGTCCTAAGAAGTATGCAGGTCTTGATTAGCTTGAAGATGCCGAGGTGGAAGTCGTGCGGCGGTTCGAAACCGAAAATGGAGTGCATGTAGAGATGAGAATTTGACGGAAGCAGGAGGCATGTTTCCACAAAGTATGGTAACCTCCGCAGAGAGGAGGTGGCCAGTGTTTGTTGCGGCTCGGCGGGGGCAACCCGTGCCTGAACCAGCCTGCCCAGCACGGCATGAGCAGCGGCGTCGGCCTCGAGGTCGACCACTTTTCTACAAAGAAGGATGGTGCATTGTGTGGTGCGCGGCGGGAATGACGGGGACGAAGTGAGGAGATTTGAAGGTACTTCGCAACGGTGGCAGGTTTGGCTGGTTTTTATGCCTGATCGAGTGCTGGTGATGTCCTTCGACTCGGATATGTCGCAACAGTAGCTGGTGGGGACTGGGTGACATTTCCAGAGACGATGGTAGGCATCTGAGCATGTGAGATCTACTAGGGCCATTTCATACAGAGGCAATAGCAAAGAGTGCAGGGCGGAGTGTAGTATGGAGGTTTTCGTGTCTGGTGCACGAGTAGTCGAAGAAGGGGGAATGGTGTCAAAGTCTCTGTCGTCCACGGTGGGGAAGAGCTGGACAGGAAGATATCCAACGACGGTGTGCCGGGACATTGTGCAGCGTCGACGGAAAGCGGTAGTAAACTTGAGAGGAGTGGGATGCACGCAATAGGCGACGAGGGCGCTGTTCTTAAGTGTGGCGGCGGATTTACCCCTATAGATCTGTATGCGAACTACAAACGAGTGGATCCTCGACGTCCCGGTGTCCCGGATGACACCCTTCAGCTCGCTACCCATGACATCTTCCTTGAGGTTTGGACGAGCTCGTCGGTTCACGTCAGTCTGCAGCGGATACGAGAAGAGATGCGTGTCGCTCTGCGGGGGGTCATCACAAGGGGGGAAGTACCAACACTCTGTGTTAGCCTACATTACTTGTTCTCGCAGAATCCCGACAGGGACCCGGAAGTAGGCAGTTCCGGAAGACGTACCGCCATGGTCCAACACACGAATTGCGGAGAAGCCCTGATGTTGAAGCTCGTTCTCGAAAACAGCGAGTGTGAGGGAGTGACACTCTTGTGAAAAGCGAAGGCGGTCTCCAAAGCGCGCGAGAGAGAATTCAGGATCCCTCCGCGTTGAGATGATCTCGTCAACTGTGCGCGGGCCGGAAGTCCTCTCCACTTCTGCAAGGGAAACTGCGATAGATTGTACGAGGAGGCCGGTCTTACTTTTGGTCGGTTTTGTATCAGGGTAACATAGGAACGAGAGGAAGGGAAGCAGAAGCGCCGAGTCCTTATGAAAAAGGACGTTATCATCGTACTGGACGGGAGGTGCTGTAGGGGATGAACCTCGCGGAGAAGTACGGACGATCTCGGCTGGTCGGTATACTCAGAAGTGACACTGTTGCTCGTGGTTGGAAAGGGAGTACACTTCGGAAGACTAGTAGATGCAGTGCCGAAATGTGCAGCGCATATTGAGGGCTGGCAAAAGCGGCTAGGAAGAGAAGGGCTGGGGGGAGTAGTGAGGGAACGGAGAGGTAGGAAGTTTTCCACGGGTGGAGCTATCTTCTTGTTTCCACTAAGCACGAGACGGTAGGTCTACTCGCGAGCAGTCCCGCGTCTACGAAACCTAGTGCAGGTCTCCTGCATGCGGGAGTGGTCAAGGTGAAAGACGGGGCCTGCCATTCGACGCACACGAACGCTATTGGCTTTGTCGACAAGAGAACGTCATGCATTCGCTGACGGGTACTACAACGAGAGGTGGGAATCGAAAAGCAATGATACTGTCATGTCTCTAATTGAAAGATTTTTAAAATTTCGGACGGTCTAGGGTAATTGCATCTGGGGTATTTTCAAGGCACGGCGGCGAAACCATGGAACGCGCGAACCTACCACAGGCCGTATTTAAACCGCAGCGACGGGGGACGCCACCTTGTCAAATCTGCAAACGTACCCTGCCGTCAACATAAAGTACTGAGAGACGATTCTTCCTTGTTATACGACGGCGTGCAGAGGTCAGCAGCGCGTATTGGAAAAGGTATTCGCACGGGCGCATATTGTTTGAGCGGGATGGGAGGCGTCGTTGAAGAGTGGCGGGACTTGTGGTGTGGGATGCGATGAGGGGAGTACGGGCTGTCGGGGGTGGAGAGGGTGAGGGAGTGGGGGTGATGGTGGGGTGTCGTCTACAAACTGGAAGGGATTGTGGGCGGGAGGGGTGGCGTCGCTGAAGAGTAGCAAGACGTGTCGTATGCGATGCGAAGGAGGGATTGCTGGCTGTTCGAGGTGGAGAGAGCGAGGGAGTGCGGGTGAGGGAGTGCGGGTGATGGTGTGATGTGGTGTGCGGACTGCAAGGGATGCTGGGCGGGATGGGTGTTGTCGTTGGAGAGTGGCGAGACGTATGGCGAGCAACACGATGCGGGATGTGCGGGCTGCAGGAGGTCGAGAGCGATGCGATGCGGGGAGTGCGGGCTGTTGGAGGTCCAGAGGGCGAGGTAATGTTGGTGGTAGTGGAGTCTGGTGTACAAACTAGAAGGAAAGGTGGGCGGGACTGGTGGCATCATTGAAGAGAGACCAGGCGTTCGGTGTCCGATGCGATGGTGGGAGCACGCGCTGTTGCAGGTGGAGGGGGCGAGGCAATGCGGGTGGTGGTGGAGTGTGGTGTACAAACTGGAGGAGAAGGCGGGCGGGACGGGTGGCGTCATTCCAGAGTGACGAGGCGCTTCGTGTTCGATGCGATGAAGGGAGTGCCGCCTGTTGAAGGTGGAGAGAGTGAGGGAGTGCGGTCGATGGTGGCGTGTGGTATGCAAACTGGAAGGGAAGGTGGGCGGGATGGGAGGCGTCGTCGAAGAGTGGCGAGACGTGTGGTATGAAATGCGATGCGGTGAGTACGGGCTGCTGGAGATGGAGACGGCGAGGGAGTACGGGTGATGGTGGAGCATGATGGTGAAAACGTAGATCCGTCCAAAATACTATACAAGGGCTATTCAGGCAGCAGTACGGAAATGTAAAAAAACGAGACCAGACGTTCACTGCGCGCAATGACCGTTTGGGTTACTTTTACTAAGTGCAATATGCGGCAGCACTTTTCGCAGTTCGGAATGTAGCAATACTGCATTCGGAACTGCGAAAAGTGCTGTTGTAGTGCAGTAAAAATAGGGATGTACTTCCAAACGTCGCAGTACGGTGCGCAGTATAACTGCATCCTGGACTTCCACAACCGTAGTAAACCAGCTAATATTACTGGACCAGGAATTTCGAAAACTGCAGTTCGAATTCTAGTAATACTAGACCTGTAACTGCAAAATGTGTAAAAAACGACGGGCGTTAGTAGTCTTCGTACTGCACTCAGTGCACGTGCGCATCCATTTCCGGGAACACAGACGACGGCAAACCCGGAAAATGGAGCGTGGGTGGAACTTTTACGAGACTACTGCCCCCGGTGGACATCCGCATGCATTTCTGGAAACACAGAGGTATATACCACGAAGTTTAACCGGCCGTACGAACAGTTCAGCCCCCTGCTGCGTGCCTGCAGAGTTTGTTTTCAGGGTCCCCGATATTGAGCCTGAAATGTTAGCACAAATGGACGTCGCTGTATTGGCTTCGAAGACCTCTTGCGCTCCGCTGTTAGAGGGCCTGACAGTACGCTGCAACACCCCTAATTAGCGAACACGTTTTGCAGAATCATTTTTGAGCTTGGTGACCAGCCAGCGAAGACACAGGCTACTCATTGGAGCCGTCCCATACGAATCAGTCCGCGAGAACTCTGTTTCACGCGGACTACCTGACTTCATGGGGGTCATTATGGCTATTGTCGCTGCTGGCTGACAGAAGTGCCGATGTAAACGATCCATCAAATGAAAAAATCAGAATAGATCTCCGACCGCTGTAGCCGAAGTGTTTTTCGCCGTGGTCTCTCGCCCGTGACAGAGGTTCCCGGGCGAAAACCCACAACGATGAACCGTGGAGTGCCTATGCGACGGTATGCACGCAAAACCAGAAATGCCGAGAGCAGAAACCAACCACATCGAACGATGACATGTGCTTGTCCGACACGATCGTGGCGATTGAAAACCGAAGAAGAGTAACCTCAAACTGTTCAATAGTAGAAGACTTGGTGCCACAAAAATCGCACCAATGACCCATACACACAAACATCCACCTAGTACTATCGAGGCGCTATAAATCGAGGATTTTACGAGCGCAGCAGAGAGCATGCCCTGATAGTGTGCTTTACACTGTATAAACGGCCCGAGCGAGTACGTGTGTCTCACAGTGCACTAACCCAATAAACCTCCATTATTGGACTGCTGTAAAGCCCACTGCGGGTTGTCCGCAGAATAAGGCCCTAAAATACAGATGTCGCTTCCCAAACATTCCTACTAACGATAGATCTCCAGCAACTAAGATGTAGCTTCTACGAATACTATGGCGCGATTGGGTTCGCTATTCAGCTACATTGCGATGTCAAGCACAACAGCTCAGTCTGCCAGATGACCAATCGTCATTCCGTACCCGGAAAGCAAATGCCAAAAAGTAGTAAGGGCACCTTCCGTACTCAGTGTTGGATATGTAGACACTCAGGCAAAGCCATGACGATCGGATGCCCGAGAGAGGGTCAGAATAAGCTATAGCTGATAATCACTTTTACCATCTTAGCGGAGATATTGTGGTATATAGCCTTTAGCTTGGTTCCCAGGAGTAACCCATTTTCATGACTGTATACCTGATTCCGCCAATCTCCATCGACCTGATAATCGATCCGCAGTCGCCTCCAACTTCAATTATTTTAACCCACCAGTCCTGAAAACTTCCATGGCCTGTGATGTCCACCGCAGATCTATTCGACTGGCATCGCTGCGTCGGATGCGCACTGCGAGGCCCGCTCTTAGCCTTGTAAGATCTTTCTGTCTGTTTGCAGTTTCCATTTCTCTCATCAACACAATTCGGGTCAACCATCACCGGTCACATCGACCCATGGCTGATTATTAAACCAACTACGCACAGTATTCTGGATTGGAAAAGGTATTCTTCCAAGGTTCTGCTTCACGACCTGCGATCTAGTAGACTAGGTCGACTGCTCGCCGCACCCTTTCTTATTCCGAATGCAGCGGTAACCAATCAATAACTAAATAATTGGTATGCAATCAGGTACTACAAAATCGCCATGCGTTTCGTTTCTTTTGTGCAAAGTGTCGTTTTCAGTTTTCCCTGCATTGTTGACGTCATAGGACGTTCCTTAGTCTTTTCCAGTCACCCATTCAATACTGCATTCTGCCGTATACTCTATTTCAAAGGCTGCAACACGAACGCGAGTATAGACCCTTTGCGTTATTAAATTGACGAACACTAGGAAGAGGAAGCCGTGTTTGTGGCAAATTTGGGATTAGTAACGCTTCTTGGTGAGGTTTTTGTCTCTATGACTTTCTACATGTAAGTGTTTTGTGAACTGGCAACACTGCGATACGCCTGGTGGGCAAAACGAACAGTTAAACATTGTGGAACGATTTTATATTTCATTTTGAATATTGGCCTCATATGGAGCCAAATCCTGAACGGGCACTTCTGTCTGTTGAATACTAGATTGGAGGCCGACTAACCGCCAAAAACATTTGTCAAAAATACGAAACGAATAATGAGCATGATATTTGGTGTACTTTTAGTATACCTCACCCCTTTCTACGATATCTGAATGGAAGGCTACAAACTCCCTTGCACTCAGACTCTGACTGCGTGCAAAGTCACCTGTGATTTTTGGCAGCTCCGTTCTGTCTGAATGGAGTACCCATAGAACTTCAAATGGATTCCAAGAACAGCAAAAGTGGACGCCTTCTTGACACTTCAGTATTTCCGCCAGAATTAACCTCCTATGCGACAATTTGGTCTCATATCATACGAAGCCAAATGTCCGAGAGGCACTGAAAACATGAGAGAACTCCCCCTGTGATTGATTTTTTGAATATCTCAGCAATTAGGAAAGCACACTTGAAGAAAGTTTTTTCGTGACTACAACACGCAGAAAGTCCGCGCTAAATTTTGGTGCCTGGTTTTTGAGATATGAGTCAGTACTAAATATACTGTACTCCAGGACAGGCCCCTAGCTATTGTAATTATGAGTGTCTATAGCTCTTCGGGCTGGCATTCAAAATATCTGGTGTCAAGCAAGACATGTTTGTCTGACCGGAATATTATATATACTCAGTATCAAGAGATTCAGTAAGGATTCCTTGCCAGATGGACTTTCACTTGCAAAGTCAGCAATGTCAACCAATTGTGCGAAAGTATAATTGTGTGATATTGCTGATGTCACACTGTTTGATTTCACAGGGTCTCGGGAAGGTGCCTGTAACTATGCAGTGTAAAACAAGAAACAAATCTTCTTGCTTGGCATCCAAGTTAATTAGCGTAAGACGGAAGCCTCGTCGGCCAGTCTCGATATGCTATACTACGGTACCCTATGTTTAACCAGGGGCATGCATGGACTTTGTTCTACCTAGTTCAGTTTCTCAGGATACATATCGGAACAGCTCTTGATCCTAGATCTCAATGAGGCCTCCAATCACCACACGAGATTTACACGGGTGAGTCACCTGCTTTGAGGAACCCGCCCAGAGTATAATCACCGCAGACACCTTTGACTGTGGACGCTGTCTTGCCGCGCGGGTGGATTGATTGCATACACTATCTAATAAACTAGAGACTAGTTTCATCACCGTAATAAATTTGTGAGACTCTCTACTTATTATAGGAAAAGAATACCAATGGTATTGTACTTCTCTACTGCTTGAAAACTGGTGAAGCTCTTTAATCTGTCCCACTGCCAGACAGTCCAAACAGTCTTAAGACTCGATGGAGTGCTGGAAGAGGGGCCCCGATTGACCACTCATACTCGGAGCCTTCCACTATTGTTCTTGAAATTGAGGCTTTTTCCAAAAGTATCGCAAGTAGAATAGTACTGTACTCATTTTTCTATGTATATACTTTATCCCCGCAATAGCAGAATTAAACTACCGATTTGATTCTCCAATTTGTGAGCTCATCTACTGATTAATCTTTTTGGCGTTGGACAGATGTAGGACTGCCCTTTTCTGCAAAAAGGAAATCCACATTCAATACTCGAAACTTACTTCAAGCTACACTCTTTTGAAGTCGTACTTTCCTATACTCCTAAAATAAACTTGGGAAAATGCATGAAAGTGATATTCTACGTTGCTATTCCGAGTGTTGTATCACGAACCAGAAGGAAACCCCTGGTGTATATCGAAGTTGACACTGTCTTTTAATTTAGTTTGTCATCGAGTTCGGGAAGGGATCGATTTCAGCAGCCCAACTTCGGAGAGCTTTAAGAGAGGCTTGAAGCCTATCAGAACGGCAAGTATCATCCGCCAACACCCGAGCAACAGGATTTTCAACATGGAGCAAGCAAAAGTATCTCTTTGGAGTAGACAAGAACACAACTGTCAATTCTGGCGAAGTTTATGTGCAGTACAAAAACAAGGAGACAACAATGTTTATATAGTACTAATATAAATATGTGCAAGTCCTGCACCAACTTAGTCCAGGAGTCGGAAATGGTTGCTTGATATCCTCGTAATAACGACTTCTTCATTTTATAGCATTGCAAATGATAGACGGAGGTCAAAATCGCTGCTAGATTGAGTTTGATTACAAAGTAGTTTCGTAGATGTTTCAGGTCATTGATTTATCCAGGTGCGATGGATTGAAAATGTCTTCCAGCAATCGCAAATGCAATTAATGCGCGTGTAATCTCTCGAACTTATTTATTTTACGACAAGAACATATATTCTAAACACAGACAAACGTCAGATTTGGACGAGACTACAATCTAGACGGACGACACTATCTGCTTAGATATTTGAGGAAGTGGTACAGTTTTGTAAACTGGACCCGTGCGGGAACTGATTGGTGTATAATCACCACACAGAGTTTAGGGCTGGTGCTGATTGTTAGGATGCCCAGTGGAGATACGGTGGGTCTACCAGTTGATCATGAGGGTTTCTTGTCTGTGTTTCGGTCTGACTATTCTAAGTATATTCGAATGCAAGGAATTGCATTCACCAATTCTATATCATCTGGAATTTTTAGTGAAGCTTTGTCGTGATTCAATTCCAGCCCCTCATGGGATAATCGCACACCATGCAACTTACCTATACTTTGCTTCAGCTGGACCGTGCACTTTTTGTATCAGGTGTAATGCGGTGTTTTATCCTACACTCTCACCACGGCATATGCGACGGTACAACAGCCATGCATGCTGCTGTACTTGCTGCAAAAGGGCAGGTTGATGGAAAACCCACAGAATAAAATTATGACAAACACTGATTGAATCTCAAGATGTGTTTAACCCCTGACCCTTCTGATTGCGGTACAGTACATTTTCAAAGATACGAGACACACAATATCCAGTCGCTCTCTTATTTGTTACATTGGGAGTAAATATATGCAGTGCTCGAACAGTAAGCACATAGATTCGCTAAATGTCTGTACATCCTAAATCTAAGCTTCGGAATGTCTCAAAGAGCAGAATACAACAACAGTCACTGAGAAGATTTGTGTGTGCATTTATTTAGTGCAAGATACTAATTTGTTTGCTTGCTGGAACCCCATCCACACTCGCGGGCGATACACCGTCATGGTTTCGGACAAAAAGGCGAGGACGCTAGGTTAGCTGATCACTACACCTTCTGGACTGCCCGCCCAGCATACGAAAGAATAGTTGATAATCGATACTAAAGCTTGAGCATACTGTCAAAGAATAGCTGTAGTACTACAGGATATTTAGACTTCATACCATTTAGAGTTTGGACTAAGGAACGCAAATTGACAATACTCTTGCGCCTCCTTCGCTTGAATCGCATAACCGCTTTGGGATTTTCACCATATGGCGGCGGATCTCAAATTTGGTACTTGAACTCACGTGTTGTCTTTATCGAGATTGATGAGATCGGCTGAATTTGTCATTTGTTCAACTACGGTTGAACAAGCAGTCGACAGTATGGTAACTGGGTGGTAATTGGGTTTTGGTTAAAGTGGTCTGCGAAACACTCAAATACCCACACGCATCAAAATCCCGTCATAAGCAGCCCGCCCTACTATACGACTTACGGCACTCGTTTTAGCCGAGGGGCAACACATATAATTTTTGTCTGAGGCATTTCTCGATCTCATCCTTCCAATATCGAGAAGATGTCGCAAGGTCAATGCTTTGATAGGCATGGACAAATGCAGTATCGCAATTAACGTATAGTAGATCGCAGTGGAATTTGCTTATTGAGCTAATCAGACAGAAATGAGTCATCTACATTGAAATATGCAGAAACATTGACGTTCGTCTTTTGTTGTAGGGAATTTCCACGTATTAAGCCCTTTTTGTCTTTCCTTTTGAGCTACAGCCCGGACTAAATGGCAGAAATAGCAATGGTAGACTACAGCAGATGATCAACGTGGCCGATCTCGTCATCTGCTGTCCGAGCAGTAAGGACCAAAGTCTGAGTAGAACCATTTTTATCAGCGCGGATAACGGCAGCCAGGCTATTCCTGCCCACCAAGTATACCAACTGGTTTTTACATAGCCCAGTATCAAAGACAGTATCTACCGTGCTGCTGGATAAACAACGGGGTACAATGACAGACCGCTTACAAACGCAGCAAAACTGCATGGAAGAGCGATACACGTCATGGATCGCTGCAAATTCTCAATGATAAGGACAGGTAAGATTTTCTTTTCGATCAGCGATACGGGAGAAACAACCAAAATTGTAGCACTCAGCTAATATCCTCAAAATCTCCATTTGTGAGGTCGTCCTTAGCTATACATATATACCTAACCATACTACGATACACAGCCGTGTTTCTCTGTATATACATCTTCAACTCACAGCCCTCGACACGTGTAGAGAAGTTTCAACTCGTAGAGTCTCCTTCCTATGTCAATTTTTTGCTGCAAACGCTTTTCTGTCAGAGTTTATTCTCCGCATACTCAGCAGTGTAAAATCATCGCCATACAGCATCGTCAATTGCAGTATAGAATATGATTCCCCCTGAAGTCTACTATATGGGGAGAACTTTATAACCATGACCCGAGACATTCTGGTTTCGAAGAGAAGCTCGAATCTGGACTCAAATTCAACAGGTCCAAGTTTGTCCACATAGTAGGTATGTACACTGAATCTAGCGGTATTCATCAGATTCAGTAGCGGAGTGGTCCGCGTGATTTGCATAAAAAATCAAGTTATGGCATGGTTGCGATGTACTACAATTATAAACCACAAAAGAGCTCTTGCCATCAACAAGAAACCTAAAATTTATAAACTGCAGTTCGAGCACAACTCTCTCATTAGGACCTTGCTGATATTTCATATTGCAAAATTACACGATTTCTTACGTGTGTTTTGGCTTCCAAAAGGTCAGCCTCTTCTATACAACAGAGCCAAACAGTTTTCTTTTCCTGATTTGGAAGTAAATTAAGCGAAGTCATGCTCATTTCTCTTAACAACCGAAAGAGACACCCTAAGGCGTCTGATGATTTCCAGCACAGAATCTTCAGTTTTGCCCCCTCTGAAAGTTAAACCGGAAAGCTGGGACTGTGATCTGATACAATAGTATGTGTTCGAAGAAAACAGTGTATGTGTGCACACGAACTTTGAGAAAACTATATAGACGAATATGCACAGGTTGAAGAACAAAAAGATAGGTAGGACAGTTCTGCTGTCAGTCGTATAGGTGTGTGCTCAGAAAAAGAACTTGTCTGCCCAATAATGCAGAAGCACGAACCAGTTGTCTCTTTAAAAAGACGCTGACGTTTAACTTCCGATGTGTCGGACTAATACGTAGAGGTAAACTAGGAGTTAGTCTCAAATTGCATGATTTCCTCCAAATTGCAGTCAGGATGCGTACTGTATCGAGCACACGTAGGGCGGGTAAACAAAAACATGAAGAACGCGCTTATTTATCCCAATTGAGAAGCCTGGACTAACTTCCCTTGACAAAGACGCTTGGCTCATATGAGCCGCGCATACACCTCATATGTACGCTTAAAAAACTTGCTGTACTTCTCTTCATTTGTTTAGAATATACTCCATTCGCAGCATATTTCCTAGGGCCAGACCATACAGAAAACCTTTTTAGAGCTCCGAAAGCAGTATAGACAGACGAAGAAGATGAAAATGTGGTGTCATCGGAGCGGCAGAATGAGAAAAGTTTGGAAGTAGATGTTTTACTATCAAAAGAGGGGGCGTTTGAAAGAAGACTGTGTAGATGGTCAGCTTGACTTCAACAATGAATGTTCTTCCAAGCTTCACCATTACCAGGCTTCTACTCCACCATGTGGATAGAATAGTGACAGATGAAGACTGGAGGAGGTCAGAAACCATACAAATGCAAAAGCATAAACTTCAGTCGCATGAGGGGAAGGTACAATAAAAACAAGAAAATATATTCAACTGCTATAATCGTTACGGGTGGGCTGTCCTAGACAAGTAATGTTATTTGCATATATTGAAATTTGCGGGAATGCTTTTCAACACCTCATCTTACAAAGAGTAGCATAATATGCGCACTTCTTCCTCAAAAAATGTTTCAGCTCTACATCTTGTACGGCTCTCGGCCTTTTCATGTTTTTCTTAGAATATTTATGACAACCTGATACATATTTGTATTTGTTGAAGCCTAGCATATACGTTACTTACTCAAGAATAAATCCTCATTCTCTGTTTGTTTCAGTAATTCTACTTTTCTTCCCCACTCAAAACCCGTCTCCGTCTATCTTCATCTCCTTCAGGAGAGGTCCACAGCAACGAAAATTCAATAGAAGCGTTTTAATTGTATTCAAGCCTTATTTGTTTTCGAGAACGAGTAGAAAAAGCAGAGCTTCTTGAACTGAATTCAGTAGTTGTAACTACACATGGTGCTTTTATTGAACTAAATTTCGTCAATAACGACGAAGTGCATTCGGCTAATATTCGAGGAGGATAAGGCTACTTCTGAAGAAATGGTGGGGTTACCTTCATCTATTCCTTACGATCATCGTTCCCGTTTGTATAACCACCCCCCAAATACCAATAGTAATACGCATGCAGACATACTCGTTATTAATGTCCGAAGATAATTCTACCACCTGCCTCAGAGAAATGAAGAGGAACATGCTTGCTTTCTGTCGCATAGGTAACAGAGAACTGATGATAGTTGCAGGCACTTGGGAATGGAATGACCTGTCTGATAATGATCTTACACATATCCTCGATGATAACGTGTACTGGGCAAATTAGAAGTCTCACTCACTACTGCTTGCTTACCCGTACAATTCGACAATGCTTAAACAGTCAGCATGATTGTTGTGTGTGCAGAAAGAAACCAAGCCACATATACTCCAAAAGGAACAGGTAATGACTGTTATCAGAAAGCGCAGCTCTGTACTCTAATTCTAAAAGTGAACTAGTAGAGTTGTCTTAAATAGTTTACTGCAGCTTTGCGTGGACAAGGCTGCATCGAGAATTGTCCACTTTATCTGTGATTATGATCCACGACAGACTCTTCACGTCTCATACTCTCTTGTTTGCGCCGCTTGTGTCAGCAAAAGAGAAATGTACATTGTTCATTCTTATTTCTGATATGGCCGTGTTTTACCTACAAAATTTGTAGATTAAAGTAAGACAGAGAGTAGGAACTTTTTCTGAAACCCACCTCGCTGCATACATACTTTGCGTGATATTGCAGGTGCTTCTGGAGGGCGAGACGAAAGAACAGGTTCACGATGGTCCATGCGACTGTATTATTCAATCACGCGCGTGCCTCACTAAAACTGTCATCACTTTCGCTATTTTACGTAGGTTCTCTTTCTACTCTCTGTCCAATATATATGTACGGAGAGTCCGTAAACGACAATGCATTGCCATCCAGTGATGTAGGTAGTTTCGGATCTAGTCAGTTTCACAACGATGACAATACAGAAAAGTCTACTGAGAGCTACTATCGTTGCACTTGCTCGTTTGTCTTTCGCCAATCTATGGTGAGGGCGAGTATAACAGAGGTCCATTTGTATCTCAATATACTTAGATTGACTAGAGTGACAGCTTAAAAGCTTTTGACTGGAAACCACACATATTGCACTTGCTCGTATTTTGTCTGCTATTCTCTGAAGATGACGAGTGTACGGAGGAGATCCATATACATCACTCTAATTAATCGTACATATGATGCATACAACCTAGACTTGCAAACAATATACAAGCTTGGGCATGGCATGTCTAGATTGTCGTCGAAGTCTCGTGTCCTTTGGGTTTCAGCAAGACTGTAGCGGCAACTCTCGGGACAGGGGCTGGTATCTAGTCATATACGGCAAGGTGAGACGTTTCGAATACGAATGAAATTCAAGAAACCATGAGATAGGTGCTAAACGTTACTGAGGCTCATATAGCTTGCAGTACATTTCCTGGAGGTGGAACTGGCAAGTAAAGGTGTACTGATGATGTACCATAAATGCAACGCTTCTTATACGAATATGGTGCCAGTGCCTTCTCTCGTCTGGTACGCTCATTGGAGAAGTAGAATTCATCTGCTCCTGCCCAAACATACTCGCATCAAATATTCTTGTAGAGTAGTCTCACAACCTTGTGTGTGTCCATGATGTTTGTTCGAGAAGCATCGCCGCAGAGGAAGTTGACACGTTCTCAAAAGCCATGTCTTGCACCGAAAGGAGCAAAATCAAGCTTGCCAAAAAGATTCGGATCTGAAAAAAAAAAAAGGCGACTGGATGTGACCAGAACCATTCACGCATCTATTGCAAGACAGGCCATCAAAGCAAGTTGCCACCTCAGTAGTTGAGCCACGCTTCCAGTGCATCGCCAGGGTCCCGCATTTCAGCAGATGACAGCAGAGCTGCGTATGAAAACTTTAGAAAACGCTTTGTTTGCGGAAATTTCTGTAAAGTTTCAGAGGGCATTCTGTTAGACACGACGACCTCGACCGTAGGTACCACCGAATATTACTTGAGAGAATTTCTTTTCTTCGCATGGGCACTGCCAATCACTTGAGGTGCCAATTTTCGTGGAACGGGCGGGCACATGCAGCACGGTCATGCGGATGAACGGAAAAAAGTCACCCCCAGGTGCAAACTGACAAGTGTTCCTCCGTCGCCTGCATCAGTACGCAGCAGAAACAAACTTACGCTTTGCCATTTGAAACCGACTCTCGGCATAGACCAACATTGCACATTCACCTATCGGCGTATATTGTTTTCATATACTCTGGAACGCATGTTGATACTCACAAGGTTTGAGAGGTCGTATTTCTGCGTGGCAACTGCTTGAGGACGTAACAACTGCATGTGTACTGTATGTGGTGAAAGTTGAGCTGAGCTTGGCTAAATTGATCCGGAAAAACATGAAACTGTGACATGCATTGTTGTACTGTCGGACCACAAAGAGTGTGTCCCCAACGTTTTGCCAACAAACGGAGCAATGCGGTGCAGAAACCTTTTTGACGTATACTGTACAGTGTCAACGATGACTGCATTACAGAAACTAAATGCGGTATTGGATGTGAAAGTTTCTTTGTGTAAAAGGTGGCAGTCTTTCATTGGTTGCCTATCCGCTCAATTCTGTCCACTGAACCCTTCCAGGCCCGCTGTGACTGCCTCACTGTTCCGCCTCCACGTCTTATTCTTTTATTAAAGTCTCACTGTACACGCTTTGACCGACGACCTGTGTGTACAGTAGTAAAAGCCTCCGGCAGTGTCGTGTAAGGACGTTTACCATCCACCAGAATCTTTGGAAAGGAAATGGCACCCGGTCGAGCTCCAATGTATACTGGCAGAGCCTTACGATTCACGTCCATTCTCTTGGTGCCGCTTCCTTGAAAACACTTTCTTGGCCCCCTCTCTCTCTCGTCCGCCACCCCATCTCCATTTTCTCGCATCATGCTCTCCCCATCATGCACGCCCAGGCGTACGCACTCTGTCCATCAGCCTGTTCTCACCTTCACCCCAACCCTATCCCTCCCCTGCACCCCTCCTCCTCTCAGAAAACCCTCACATGCATCCCCTTTTGCACTCGCCACCCTCCCCTCTCACCGTCGTCCTCCCTCCTGTTCCCCTCATTTGCCTTTCCGCATGACTCAGTCCGACGACGCCAAGACAACCGCCACCGCATCAACCTCTTCTGCCTCTTCTGCCTCTTCTGCCTCTTCCACCTCCTCCGCCCCCCCGCCTCCCGACAACGAGGACCCCACGACTGCTCGCGTGCGCTCCGAGCTGGCTGCGGACGGCGTCAACCTCGATGAACTGCTCAACGCAGGAAAGGTGGTCAACCTGACGCGGCAGCTGGAGGCGCTGGAGACGCGCATGTGCAGCCTGCCGGGCGACTCTGCGTCGCTCTCCGCGGCACAGTCCGAGAAGTCGCGCCTGCAGCGGACGTTGGTGGTGGAGAAGCGGCAGGTGATGCAGCTGTGGCTCAAGCGGCTGTTCCTGGTGCAGGCGGGCGTGTTTGTGGTGGTGGGCGGGGTGCTGGCCAACAACGCCGTGCCCGGGTGGGAGGAGGTGCCGCTGGTGGGGCAGGCACTCGGGTTTTGGAGCACGTGGCTGTTTACGATTCCGGCGCTGCGGGCGCGCAAGGGCATGCGCAAGGCGGAGAAGAGCGCGTTGAATGTGGGGTTTGTGGGGATGCCGTTTGTGAATGTGGGGTTGCCGATGGTGACGCGCGAGTGCGGGTGGATTTGGGCGGGCGGAGTGGCCTTTCTGGCGGCGTGCTATGTGTATTATGGGGTGAAGGCGGTGCGGGAGGATGGGGGCAACGGGGACGTGGACAAGGAACAAGGCAGGGTGAAGGGAATTCTCAAGTACCTGGATTGGGGCTCGTGGAGATGAAAACGAGATGCGTGGACAGAATGCAAAACAGTACATGCAAAGAGAGAGAGAGAGAGAGAGAGAGAGAGCGAGAGAGAGAGAGGTACGGGGACAGTACATTGAGTACATGTGTATGCCGTGTACACATGTATTTACATTGTTTATGTATGTATATGGTTTGCGGCTGAAGAAGACTGCCAAAATCAAAAAAGGAGAAAGAAAACGAAAGTGGAAATGCGGCAATGTGTGCAAAACACCAAACACCAAAGACAGGTTTTCGTGGTGGTACACAACTCAAGAAGTGTACTGTACTGCTGTCCTGCATCTGTACAGCACCAAACGAGTGTACCTAATGTACTGCACCTGAGCACGACGAATCGCCCTTGCTCCTGTCTTTCTTTCTTTTACAACAACGCCAACTTGTCCCACGCACTACGCACACGCTCGCATTGTCTGTACTGTTCCACTTGAATCCCCCTCCGTTTTGCCTCCGCGTCGCCCATCTCCTTCAAACCTTGTGTGTGTGTGGGTGTATACATGTAGGTATGTGTGTGTGTGAGTGATGTGCCCCGCTTCTTCATCCCTCCTTTGCAGGCAACACCGTTCCTTCCTCATTCCCACCCTTCTTCCCCACCGGCACATACCGCCAGAACACGGCCATAGTGGACCCTACAAGCGCCATCCACACCACTGACACCGCGCTGGGCACGCGCACCATATACCTCCCGAAATGCAGCGACGCCAACAAAAACCCAAACGCACTACTCTTCATCGACGTCTCGATGGCCGCCGTGCGACGCTCCACCTCGCCATACCCCGCCGCGGCCACCATCCCATACCCCAGCAACCCCCCCACCACATGCAGCAGCAGAATGGGCACCTGCAGCGCCCACCCGGCCGCCACAATCGGCCCTGCGCACTGCGCCACCGAAGACCCCACCAGCAAGCACGTGGCCGCCACCCCGAGCACCGGCGTCACCGGCAGCACTGCGCGCACGGCCCGGTTTGCATACCGGTTCAGCACCATGCCCAGCGCGATCGGGAGCAGCACCACCTGGATCGTCGACCACGCAATGCCCACCGCGTTCACAGGCACCACGGCCCCGATCAGCAGCTTGGAAATCAGCGGCGTCATCACAATGGCCCCCAGCGTGGTCGCCGTCGTCATCATCACCGACAGCGCCACATCGCCGTTTGCAATGTACGTGCACAGATTCGAGGCCTGCCCGCCGTTGACAGCGCCCACCAGAATGGTCCCCGCGGCCAGATCCGGCGGGAGCTGAAAGGCCCGCGCCAACGCCAGTGCCAACAACGGCATCGCCACGTAGCAGCCCACAAAGCCGACGGTGACGGCGCCAAACCTGTTGAGCACGCGACGAAAGTCGTCCACGGACAGCGTGATGCCCATAGACAGCATCAGCACACCCAGGGACAGGGTGAAGTACGGGGTGGTGAGCCAGGTGTACAGGGCCGGCCTCTTGAGGGCGGACGCCGCCGCCAGCAGCGTCCACACCGGGAAGAGATTGGTGACCACGGTGGACACGCGCACATACGCCGCCCACGCCCGCTGCCATGCCGAGCGCGGGGACGCCGATGCCGACGCCGACGCCGACGCATCCGAGTCGGAGGCCACTGCGCGCGGCACGACTCTCCGTGGGGCATCGCACGCAGGACTGGACACGCGCTGGCGACGAGGGGTATGGGGGACGGGAGGAGGGCAAAGAGGGGAGCGCAGCGGGGTGGAGAGGCGGGCAGTAGGGCTCGGGAGGGCTGCCGTCGAGGCTGCAAAGGCAAAGGAGCACATGATGGCAAGGGCACGGAGGCGAGGGAATTGGGGACAGGCGGGGGAGGGGGGGAAGGAGGGGTATGAGGAGAGGAGAGGGGAGAGGATAGAGGATAGAGGAGAGGGTAGAGGAGAGGGGCGGATTGAGGAGAGGCCGGAGTGAGGAAAGGGTGGAGTGAGGAGGGGATGGAGTGCACAGGGACAAAAGTCGGATCGAGAGTGGGGTGAGGATGGCGGGGATGTGGTGAAGGAGGAAGTGGGGAGCGGGGGGGTGGGGGGTAGAGTCACCTGGCGGATTGGGGACGAGGATTGCGGGTGAGCGGATGGGGGGAAGGGGGAGGGGATCTGTGATTGGGGGCAAGAGGGGGAGGGGTGTAAGTGTACAGTACTGTAATACAGATACAGTCCAAAGGAGGACGAGGAGGAGGAAGAGGAGGAGGAGGAGGAGGAGGACGAGGAGGAGGAGGAGGAGGAGGAGGACGAGGAGGAGGCCGAGGAGGAGGAGGAGGAGAAAGAACAGTCTAAAGGATGCAGGGCGGCACAGCGACCGTGTTTTGGGACAATTTCAAAGTTTTCGAATGATGCTGCTCGTCTCGTTGTCCAACGACGCGCGTGCACGTGTCCTTTCTGTCCATTCCTATTTCACACGTCAAAATCTTTTCCCATGTACTGTACTCCAGCAGGCAACACATGTTGTCTGTTGTCTGTTGTCTGCTGCCTGTTATCTGCTGCCTGTTGTCGATGGCCTCGACGGTTGTGACGCTGTTGTGTGAGGTAGACCAACACGCCATTGCGTCATTCTTGTCTTCTCTCTCTCGTCCCAAGCGAGTTTCATTGTTTTGTTTGTTTTTCCATTCTTCTCCACGCCCTGCGATGATCAAGTCTGTCGTGGTTCTGAATAACCACGGACAGCCGCGTCTCACCAAAGTCTACGAGTACTTGCCCGAGGACCGTCAGCAGCAGTTGATCCGCGACGTGTTTCGTGTCGTGTCGCAGCGTGGCGATGCCCTGTGCAACTTTGTGCAGGGTGGCACCGTCTTTGGTCCCGATGTGCGCGTCATCTACCGCCACTATGCCACCTTGTTCTTTGTGTTTTGTGTGGACGAGGCGGAGAGCGAGTTGGGGATTCTCGACCTCATTCAGGTCTTTGTCGAGACGTTGGACAGGTGTTTCGAGAATGTGTGCGAGCTCGACCTGATCTTTCACATGGACAAGATCAATTATGTGTTGGATGAGATTGTGGTGGGCGGACTGGTGCTGGAGACCAATATGACCGACATTCTGGCTGCATTGCAGGCGGCAAAGAGGGAGAGTTTGGCCACGACAACCGCCCAGTCGGCTGCCACAAGGGCCTTTAGTTTGTCACGGGCCTACCGGTAGCATTGCGTGCACACACCAAAGACAGACCACGCAAAGAAGCAACGCTCCACTACCCCCTTTGTCTACCCTTTCGTTTTAAACGGCATCATAGTCGTTCAGCCGAGCCACCAGCGACTTTGCATCCGCCAGCACCGACACCACAGTCCCCTCCGGCTTTGGCCCCCCGCATGCCACCTTTCTCTGCTCCTGCATCCGCCCCAACCCGCGTTCAATCGTCCCTGTAAACGTCCTATACACCTTCTCCGACTGGAACAGTGCCCGAAACTGAGCCCGCGTCAAATCCTGCGACATGCGCGACACCACCAGCCCAATCTCCATCACCGTGCACCGGTACGTGCTCCGAGCGTCCGCCCTTCCCGCCGCCAACTCCCGCTCATCCTCCGCTCCAGCCTCGCCGTCTTCCTGCTCGCGCATCATGTCGGCCAGCTCCTCGATCAGTCCGCCGGGTTGCTGCATCGCCTCAAACCACGCCTTGTGCACGGCCGTGGCCCCTTTCCTCTTTGCCGCGCTCACCACGCACTCCACCACGCACTGCTGCAGGATACTGCACAGCGCATTGTCTCTAAGCGTCTCGATCAGCACAGTCGGCACACCACTGTCGCACAGCCGTGACGCCGTCTCGGGCACGGCCGACTCAAACAGGCATCGAAACGCCCGCACAATCGCCACGCGCAGGCAGCCTGTCACCTTGTCACGGTACTCGCGGCGCAGCAGCTTGATGAGCTCGAGTGCTTTGGGAACAACAAGCTCCTCTAGCTTGTGCGTCTGGATGCTGCCCACGGTGCGCCGCGTCACCACCGACTTGGAGTCGACTGCACCATGCACCATCTCGAGCATCTCCGTCATAAACGAGAGCGCGCACACGGCCGCATTGTTGCGCTCGGTTCGCGTCGGGCATCGGGAGGAGCGCGGTTTAAACGCGATCGAGGCAATGCCCGCGTCGAGGAGAATCCCGACACGTGCCAGGTTGGCAAAGACGTTGAGGTTTTCGAGTGCGGCATTCACCTTTCTGATGTATTTGCTGCTGTAGGAGCAATTCGCCTTGGAAAACTTGGGGCTCACAACAGAGCGTTTGCTTAGCTCGAGAAGACAGAGACTGCACATGACCTGTGTCTGCCAGCGAAGCGCTTCGTGAGCAACAGCACTGGCCGGGTTGCTTGTCTCGACAAACATGTGCACGAGAAGATTGCAAATACCTTCGTCTGATAACAACAGTATTCCCGTTGCATTCTGAGCTCCATAACGCAGTTCATCGGAATGCGTGGTAGACAGGGCGTTGGCAGCGCACAACTGCGATACAAAATCAACCACTTCTGGAATATGGATGTGGTTTCGAATGAGAGAGTGCAAGAATCCTTTCCTTCCCGCAAGGTATTCAGACAGTTCCGCAGGGTTTTCTGCAAGCAAACTATTCAATATGCGAGTGACACAGTGCACTTTAAATGCCCATTCTTCAGCTGTACCAAGCGAATTAACTTGCTTGCTTTTCAGAAACGCGAGAAGCTCTCCTCGAACCTTACTGTGAGCAAACAGTGCTTTCCGCAATCTGCTGGGACCATGGACGAATGTGTACACGAGATACTCGCGGTATCGCCTGCAGGAAGGCACCAATGCCGCCGAACTCAATGAGGGAGCCCCCTTTCCCGTCCTCGGCCTGTCGTGTAAAAGAAGCTGCACCGCTTGCTCAAGACACGGAGCAGTAGCCATGTACTTATACAACACAGCAGAAACGTCTTCTTTCGGCCGTTCAGAGACGCACAGGACAAGGTCCAGTACTTTAACTAAATCCTGTTTTGCAACCACAGCATGCTTTATGTCTTCCTGTACTCGCTCATAGTCGAAACTTGCATCGCGACTGATCCCCATTCCGCTGCCAAATTCATCGCCTAACGCGCTCTGGGATGTGGACCTCGACCCGCTAGATGATGAACTTTTCCGGTCGAAATCACTGTCGTGACCAGCTTCCTTTTCATACTTCCAAAACAGATTGCTAAAGTGCTTGAATCGCTTCTTGCTCCCCTTTACATATTGGTGGGAAGGGTCACCACCCTCTGTAGGACTCTTCAACTCTTCGGGACTTTGGATTTTGCTTTGGAACCAGGGGTTGTCTTCCTCGTCCGGACCACTCGACTTTTGAATCTTGTCCAAAATCTTTGCAGCTGCCCTTCCTCCGATTCCCGACACCTGCTGTCGGGAAAGTTTTCGTTCCTGCTTGAACACATCACCAGGCTCCTGAATCTCCGAAGATGACCTTCTCATCAGCGTTTTCGTTTTCAACCACTGTTCTGGTCCAGATCTTTCGCGGTTACTGCTCTTGTAATGCCCAAGGGGAGGCTTTTCGCTAACAGATGATGACTTCGGCAGAAGAGCTGCTGTTCGTTTCACTTTGACTGCATTCCTCGGTGACCCGCAGGATGCTGCCTTTCCAATTACATCAGGTAGCACGCCTTCAGAATACCCACCTGTCTTGATATCCGCAAACTTGTCGTCTGGGCCTTTTAAAGACCGACTGAGTTCCAACGGAGGCGCCAAAGGCCTTCGAAAGGACTCATCTTCGATACAGTCCACGCTACCCGATGCAGAAAAGGTACGCGACTGCGATGGGCGCCTAGACCGAATGATGGACGACTCGTGTGACAACGAGCCGCTATCCATGGTGCGAGTGGACATCACTGTCGCACCCGACGGGAAGTTTCGCATCATCTCCCCCGATTCACTTGATGAAGACGAGTTGCTACTATTGTATAACGCTAGCTGCTGCAGCACCGACAAGCTCCCCGCCATCGGCTCGTCTGGACCGGCCGCCCCCGTTGACGACCCAGCCTCATGCTCCGACCGAATGTTCCCACTCCCCAGCGCCCTTAACTCCTTCTCCCCCCCTGCCGACTCCGCCGATTCTAATGATGCCGCAAACCCAAGCTCGCCCCCGACCCTCACAGTATCCTCCACATGCTCTTCATCATCGGCAGGAATGAGGACGGAAGAGCGGCGGATGGGCGCCGAAAGCCCCTCAGCAGCCGTCACGCTGCGCGTGGAGGAGACGCTGACGAGACTGTCGCCCGTGAGCGAGACAGGTGCACTTGGAGCTTTCGGGACGGGCTTCGTGAGGCTCGGGGTGGCGTCGGAGGCGGTCGACAAATCGGCGGGCGGGAGTGCCTCGAGCTCTTCCGAGGGAATCGGGCGAAACTTGCCTTGAGAGCGCCGCTTGAGCATGAGGGCACTTTGAATGAATGCCGCAACGTTTCGCGTGCAGCTTTTTACGAGAGAAAACTCACGTGGGAGTCGAGAAACGTCTACGTACTGGCGGGTTCTTTAAGCACGAGGGCAGAAGGGTGCGGAAAATAAAATCCTGTTCGTGTTGAGCGGTGCTCAATAATGCCACGCAGAAGAATTTCGGTGTCAGTCGTGCCAAGTTGGGCTTGCTGAATCTGTTTCTTCCGAGTGTAGCTGAAAAGCTCGGGAAAACAGCCCAAGCCGAGCCGAGCCGACGGTAGGGCGCCCAGGTGCATCTACGGGGCTGGCTGAAGGTTCCCTGCGAGTGGTTTGGTAGTCTTGAGGGTACCCGGAGAAGCGGCATTGCGCAGTGGCATGTAATGTGACCGCCTGGCAGTCCAGCTGTGCACCTTGCATTTGGAGGTGCGCAGCACTCACCTCTCACCGCCGCTGGGGGCGAAAAGTAGACATGGTGGCATCGACAGGGTGATGCGCGTGGAGACAAGGATACTTGTGTTGAGATCGTAACAGGCTGTTGTGGATTGAGACAGATGCGGAGCGGGGGTGGAGTGAATTGTGCATATCAGAAGTTGGCTTGTACACTCCCGCTAATAAACACAATTGCGGAATGTACCTTGCATGGGAATCCCACACTTTGGAAATCTCGTGCAGCAGCTGTAGTAATGCGCAATACAGCAGGTTTTATGCAGACCTTGGCCACAAACACGTTCCCATATCCTCCCGCCATGTGTTTGCACTAAATGTGGAGGATGGCATTTGCCCCTTTCATCCACTGCCTAGATCCATTCTGTCGTTTGTAAAGGTTGCCTGGAATACAGGACTCTCCTCTCTGCAACAGTCCAGCACATCACAACCGCACGTTCTGTGAGCAGTTCTTGCAGCAAGGCCATTTCTCAACCTGATGCACCTCAACATATGCTGGCAAGCGCTCCAGTCCATCGTTGCAATGCGAGTCAGCGAGTTGCACGATCAGTTACATAGCCATGAACGGAGATAGGTCAAGATGGTATGGACACCCGGTTCGTCACATTGCCAGCGGACTCCACAACCAACTCCAATAAACAAACTCAAATCCGGGACACAAAAAAAAAAAATAGTTCGATCACCCAATCCCTCCCCCTCCTCATCTAGACGAATCGCGGCACCTCTATCACCCCCGTACCCCCCCGCCCCCCCCCCGTTCCCGGCCCCC
>JAUKWC010013216.1:0-19653 GCA_032356245.1 Endocladia muricata | reverse complement strand
GAATCACCTGTCGTCGCGCCGGCAGCGGCGCCCGTGGTCGAACCCGAGCCCGAGCCCGAGCCCGAGCCCGAGCCCGAGCCCGAGCCCGAGCCCGAGCCCGAGCCCGACCCCGACCCCGAGCCCGAGCCCGAGCCCGAGCCCGAGCCCGAGCCCGAGCGCGAGCGCGAGCGCGGAGCCTGCGAAGCGAGAGCAGACGCGCGCTGAGAACAAGGCGTCGGGCAAGGCGTCGGGCAAGGCGTCGGGCAAGGCTTCAAAGAAGGCTTCAAAGAAGGCGTCGGGCAAAGGCGCTGCGAAGACTGCCGCGAGGCGGAGGCGAAAGCGCTGAGCGACCCTTCGGCCGCTTCCCCGGGCTGCTACGTGCCTGGCCGGTCGAGTTGGACGACCCGGCGGAGCGAGACGCGGTCGATGGGCGTTCCGTCGCGGAGTGGCACGGCCGCCTTGGTCGCGTGGTGCGTGAATCCCATCGCGCGGTAGTAGCCGAGCCCGCTGGCGTTGTCCGCGCGAACGGTCGCGTTGATGGCCGCGACGCCTCGATCGCGCGCAGCCTCGAGTGTCCGGGCGAACAAGGCGCGACCCACACCCGGCACCTTCGGGTGCGCACGCGCGAAGGTCGCGATGTCGCCGCAGTCGTCCGGAAGGCCGGAGCGGTGCGCCAGCGACTGGAAGCCGAGCGGGGCGCCGCTCGTGGATTCGGCGAGCAGCAGCGAGACATGGTCCGGCCCGACGCCGAACCACTCGACGAACACCGTGTCGTCGATCGGTACCTCGATCGCTGTCGTGCCCCCGGCTCTCACGATGACGTTGAGCAGGGTGCGCAGGGCCGGGACATCATCCTCTCGTGCAGTGCGGACGTGGATCTGCGTCATGTCGATCGCTCGGGTGCTCGGAACGAGGCGAGAACTATACCGTCGCGTCCTCGCCCCAGATCTCCTGCAGGCGCTGGTCGCGGCGGCAGCCCCAGCGATAGGCCTTGTAGCGCACGGGACTCTTCTTGTAGAAATCCTGGTGATGGATCTCGTCGCCCGCGATCGGGTAGAAGGTGGCGGTCGGCAGGATCGGCGTCACGACCGTCCGGTCGGGAAAGCGCTCGACGACGCGTGCCTTCGAACGTTCGGCGAGCGCCCGCTCCTCGTCGTCCGCGACGAAGATCGCGCTGAGGTAGCTCGGCCCCTTGTCGCAGAACTGACCGCGCGCATCGAACGGATCGACGTTGACCCAGAAATGGTCGAGCAGGTCCTGGTAGCTGACGACCGCCGGGTCGTAGGTGATCTCGACCGCTTCGTAGTGCCCGGTGTGATCGCCTCGGTAGGTCGGGTTCTCTGCCGTGCCGCCGGTGAAGCCGGAAACTGCCTCGCTGACTCCCTCGAGCGCCTCGAAGTCCTTCTCCATGCACCAGAAGCAGCCACCGGCGAGCACCGCCGTGTCGGCGGCGAGTCCGCTCGACAGCAAGGCGGTGGAGGACAGGAGGGCGGCGGCAAGGGTCTGCTTCATCGTGGGCTTCCTGGCGTGCTCGAACGAGATGGTCATGGCTGGTCGACATCCGGTGGCATGGCACTGTGAGCGATGGCCGAGCGATTGGTTGCATCGATCGTGCAGCGAACCGGCGCGCGATCGATGTCGTCGCGCAAGCCCTCGCGAAAAATCGAGGCGGCGGGCACGGCCGGCGTGCAAGTCCTGCCACCGCCGACCCATCGCTCGACTTGCAGGGCATCGTCATGCGCCTTGCATGAACACGAGTTGCACGACACATGAGCGACGCACCGCACATTCCCGCGCAGAGTCAGGACTCGATGCCTGCCGACGAGCATCGCATGACACCCGCGCCCGATCACGAGCCGCGCCATCCCGGTTCCGGTCGACTCGAGGGCAAGGTGGCGCTGGTCACCGGCGGCGACAGCGGCATCGGCCGGGCGGTCGCCCAGCTGTTCGCCCGCGAAGGGGCCAGGGTGGCGATCGCCTATCTCGACGAGACGCAGGATGCCGAGAAGACACGGCAACTGGTCGAGGACGAGGGCAGCGAGGCGCTGCTGCTCGCCGGCGACCTCGCCGACAAGTCGCACGCCACCAGGGTCGTCGAGGACACCGTCTCTCGCTTCGGCCGGCTGGACGTGCTGGTCAACAACTGCGCCCAGCAGTTCTGGGCGGAAGATCTGCGAGAGATCTCCGAGGAGAAGTTGCGGCGCACCTTCGACAGCAACGTCATGGCGTACTTCTTCGTGACCCAGGCGGCGCTCGAGCACCTGAAGGAGGGCACGTCGATCATCAACACCGCCTCCGTCAATGCCTTCATGGGCATGGGCGAGCTGGTCGACTACTCGTCCACGCGCGGCGCGATCGTCGCGTTCAGCCGCTCGCTCGCCAAGCAATTGATGCCGAAGGGCATCCGTGTCAACACCGTCGCCCCGGGGCCGATCTGGACGCCGTTCATCCCCGGCACCCTGCCGGAGGACAGCGTCGAGGACTTCGGTTCGCAAGCGCCGATGGGTCGTGCCGGGCAACCGTGGGAGGTCGCCACCAGCTTCCTGTTCCTCGCCTGCAGCGACGGCAACTACATGAGCGGTCAGACGCTCCACCCGAACGGCGGCATCATCGTCGGCGCGTGAGCCGAGGACGTCGGGTGGCCGTTCGCGGCCGCACGGCGCAGGTCGTTCCGGCAGAGCCCCACGCGGAACGGCGTACGGCGCTCAGTCCCGGTCCGCCTCCGCGGCCCGGGTGACCAGCTCCGCGACGTTGGTCACGCCGAGCTTCCTCATCAGGCTCGCGCGGTGGACGTCGACCGTGCGATGGCTGATGTCGAGCATGCGACCGATGACCTTGCTCGGCAGGCCCGCCACGACGTGTTCAAGCACCTCGCGCTCCCGTGGCGTGAGATCGCGCTGGCGAGCGAGGAAGTCCGAGCGATCGTCGACCCGGCGGCGGGCCACCACGTGCGCGGCGATGGACTCGGCCACACGCTCGCGGAGCGTGGCAGGGTCGTAGGGTTTCTCGAGGAAGTCGACGGCCCCCCGCTTGAGCGCAAGCACTGTCTGGCGCACGTCGCCGTGTCCCGTGAGGAAGATGATCGGCAGATCGTAGCCGCGCTCGGCCAGCATCGTCTGGAGCTCGAGTCCGCTGGTGCCCGGCATCCGGATGTCGAGCAGGAGGCAGCCGATGGCCTCCGGACCGATCTGCTCGAGGAACGCGGTCGCGCCGTCGAAGGCGCGGACCGGCCAGCCCTGGTGCGCGAGAAATAGCACGGTCGACTCCCGGACGCCGGCGTCGTCGTCGACCACGAAGACCGTGCCTTCTCCCGGAGGACTCACGCGAGGACCGCCGCCGGATTCGCGTCGGCGGCGGGCAGGGTGATTCCGAATCGGCTGCCGCCGCCCGGGAGCGGCTCGTGCCACAGCCGTCCGCCGTGGGTCTCGACGATGGAGCGGCAGATGGCGAGTCCGAGCCCGAGCCCGGCGGATCGCGAGGTGACGAAGGGTTCGAACAGCGTGTCGCGAACCGCGTCGACGATGCCCGGTCCGTCGTCGTCGACGAGGAGGCTGACCGTCTTCCCGTCATCGTTGCTCGTCACCCCCACGCTCACGGCACCGCCGCTGCCGCCGCCTTCGCTGACGTCTCCTTCGGCGATCGCGTCGATCGCGTTGCCGAGCAGGTTGAACAGCACTTGCTCGAACTGGGTGACGTCGACGAACAGCATCGCCGGCGTGGCCACGTCGGCGTCGATCGTGAACCGCACGTCGGCTTCGGCCATCCGCTCCGCCAGCCACGAGGCGGCGGTGCGCACGATGCGCTCGGCGGCCACGGCCCGACGATCGCCAGGTTGCTGTCGCACGAAGTTGTTGACGCGATGCACGATCGCACCGGAGCGGCGCGTCTCCCGGACGAGACCCGCGAGGGTGTCTCGAAGCCTCTCGTCGGCTTGCGGGAGGCGGGCGATCATGTCGTCGACGATGGCCGCGTAGTTGCCGATCGCCGTGAGCGGCTGGTTCAGTTCGTGGGCGATCGTGGCGGCGAGTTCGCCGACCGAATCGAGTCGGACCTTGCGGGCGAGCGCGCTGTCCTGAGCCCGCACGAGCCGTGCGAGTCGCGTGCGTTCGCTCACGTCGCGGTGCTCGACGAGCACCCGGCGCTCGCCCGCGTCGAGGAAGTCGCTCGTCGAGATCGCGAACCAACGTTCCGCAGGCCCGGTCGGACAGCGGACGTCCGCCCGTACGGCCGGCCCGTCGCCGCGGGCGTGCGCCTCGACCGCGGCGAAGACGCGTCGGGTGTCCTCGGGCGCGTCGTCCGACAGTCGCGCCCAGACGTCACCGTAGCGGTGCCTCGGACCGACGTCGCGTTCGGTGAGCTCGCGCTCGAGCGTCCGCCACGCGGCATTCACGAGGCTGACCGTCGTGCTCGGTTCGAGCACGACGATGGCCGCGTCGAGTCCGTCGAGCACGGCCGCGAGGTGCCGTCCCGACTGCGTCAGGTGGTCGGTCCGACGCTTCTGATCGCTGATGTCCTGAAGCAGCACGAACAGGCCGACGACCTCGCCGTCGTGCCAGTGCGGCACCATCGTCGTCTGCACGTCGCGACGGGTGCCGCGCGCGTCCAGCAGCGACTCCTCGAGCGTCACGCGCTCGCCGAGCAGCGCGCATTCGATCGCCGGTCTCGATTCCTCGAAGCCGGTCTCGCCGAGCACCGTGTCGATGCGCCGTCCCTGCAAGTGCTCCGGCGCGACGCCGAACCACGCCTGGAACGTCTCGTTGTTCAGGCGATAGCGCAGGTCCCGATCCACGTAGGCGATGCACACCGGCAGTGCATCGACGAGCACACGCAGCTTGTCTTCGCTCGCGCGCGCCGCATTCAGTGAGCGACGTTCGGCCGTCACGTCGCGACCCACGCCTCGAAAGCCGATGAACGACCCGCTGGAGTCGAGCATCGCGTGCGCCGAGAGTTCGAGCACGCGGCGCTCGCCGCCCGAGGTGTGGACGAGATCGACGCCCGAGAAGTCCCGGTGCGCCGCGAGCGCGTCGAGCAGCGGATCGAAGGCAGCATCGCGATGCTCGTGCACCTCCACCATTCTCCGTCCGGCGAGCTCGAGGCGAGCGCCCGATCGACTCGTCCGCGCCATGCTCGGGAGCTCGAGAAGGCGACCCGTCGCGTCGGTCTCCCAGAACCAGTCGCTCCCGAGGCGCGCGAAATCTTCGAGTCGCCGGTCCGCGATCTCCTGGCGACCGAGCAGCCGTTCGATCGCCGGGGAGATCGCGGCGAGCAACGACGACAATCCGGTGGCCAATGCGGTCATGACAACTCCACGCGTCTGCGCGCGCACACCCCGATGATAGCCGACCGTCGAGTGCTACTCTGACGAGCATGCGCGAATCGCGCGGCGGCAAGCGGATGTAAGGCATGGGCGCTGAGTCGGTGGACGCCAACGAAGGCGGTGACGCGGTCACCGGGTCCGAGGACGGTGAACTCGAGCGCATCCGGCAGATCCTGATCGGCGACGAGACCCGCCGGCAGCAGGCGCGCATGGAGGCGCTCGAAGCCCGGTTCGTCGAACGCGTCTCGGCACTCGAGCGTTCGATCGCGGAGTTGCGCGAGGGGCTGCGTTCGCTCGACGACCGCACACCCGACAAGGCGCGGTTGAGCGAACTGCTGGTCGATCTGGCGCGTCAGCTCGACGACGCGTGAGCCAGCCGACCGGGGAGTCGTCCCTCTGCGAACTCAGGCACCTGCTGCTGAGCGGTCCGAGACCCGAGCTCGAGGCCGTCGATGCGCGCCTGGCGGTGCTCGAGCGGCACATGCTGGACCGCGAGGTTCGCCGGTCGGCGGTAGGCGAGGTGCTGCCGGATGCCCTTCGCGATCGCGGCGACACCGGTCCCGAACTTCAGCTCGCCCTGCGCCCCGAGGTCGAGCGTGCGATCCACGAATCGGTTCGCGAGGAGCCGACGATCATCGCCGAGGCGATCTATCCGGTGATGGGGCCCGTGATCCGTCGGATCGTGAGACGCCTCTTCGAGGGTGAGACGACGACATCGTCGCGGCCCTACCAGGTCGAGCAACTGTTCCTGATCCACCGCGGCAGCGGTCTGGTGGTCGCTCACAGCACGGCAGCGGGCATCGTCTCGAGGGATGCGGACATGATCTCGGGGATGCTCGACGCGATCCGCTCCTTCGTGCAGGACGCCTTCGACACGCACGACGTCGACGGACTGCAGGCGATGACGGTCGGCGACGTCAACGTGCGGATCGAGTGGTCACCCGCCGTCGTGCTGGCGGCCGTCGTGCGCGGCATCGAGCCGCCGTCCCTGCAACCGGCCCTGGAGCGGACGCTGGCCGGGCTGCACGAGCGGCACGGACCGGCGCTCGAACGCTTCGACGGTGACAGCACACCCTTCGAGGGTCTGTCGCTGCACCTCGACGAGACACTCGACGCCACGACGGCGACGCCCGCCGAGGAACCGGCACGACTCTGGCTCAAGCCTGTCGCGACGACAGCGCTGCTGCTCGCGCTCGTGGCGCTGTTCGCTCGCTGGCAGGAGAGCCGCGACTGGCAGCGCGCGATCGCGCAGCTGGGAGACGCCCCCGGGGTCGTCGTCACCGACCACCGCCGCGGGTGGCGGCGCGACACGATCCATGGGCTTCGCGATCCCGATGCCGTCGATCCGCGGTCGATCGTCGTGGCCGAGGGCATCGACGGGCATCGGCTCGATGGCCGGTGGGAGGGCTATCTCAGCGACGATCCGCGCATCAAGGTCCGTCGCGCCGTCCGCGTGCTCGCGCCGCCCGACGGCGTCGAGTTGAACGTCGTCGGCCGCGAGCTGCAGGTGAGCGGTGCGGTGCCGACCGCGTGGCTCGAGTCCGCGCGTGCGGTAGCACCGACGATCGACGGAATCGACAGCGTTCGGCAGGGCGTGTCCACGAACGACGCCGGAGGGCTGCAACGATGATGCGGAAGAAGATCTGTCTGCTCGGCGCCCCGAGCGTCGGCAAGACCAGCCTGGTCCGTCGCTACGTCGACAGCCTGTTCGACGAACGCTATCAGCAGACCATCGGCGTCAAGATCGACAAGAAGCCGGTCGATCTCGACGGCCGTCCGGTGACGCTGCTGCTCTGGGACATTCACGGCGAGGAGGAGGGGACGCCCGTCCGCGACGCCTATCTTCGCGGCCTCGACGGCTATCTTCTCGTCGTCGACGGGTCCCGACCGAGCACGGTCGCCATGGCGATGCGGGTCAGGGCGCGGGTGTCCCAGCTCCACGAGGGCCGGCCCTACGTCCTGGCGCTGAACAAGTCCGATCTCGTGGAGAACCGCGAGGCCGTCGAGGCGGCGACGGCCGAGCTCGCCAACGGGGCGGAACAGGTCGTCTGGACGAGCGCGCGCAGCGGCAACGAGGTCGAGCGATGCTTCTCGATCCTGGCCGCGACACTCGTCGGCGCGTGACGCAGTCGACACGTCACAACCGGACTTCCGCGTCGGCGCCGTCGCGGACGGGTACAGACGCTCCAGCCTCGCGCACGTCGGTCGATAGCGGTGCATGCACGCGCCTGGAGACGCGCCCCTTGTTCGATCGACTCGACCCGCGAGACTTGCTGCAGCAGATCGCCGATGCCCAGTCGACGACGTTCGTGGTCAAGGATCTCGAACACCGGTTCGCGCTCGTCAGCGAAGGGTTCGCCGCGAGCCTCGGAACGACCCCGGCGCAGATGCTCGGGCGCGACGATCTCGAGGTCGGCGTCCCCGAGCATCTCGTGCTCGGCAGCGACGAGACCGGCTTCCCGGGATTCTGGGCGATCGACGACCGGGCGCTCGAGTCGGGTCGCTCGCAGCGCGCCACCGAGAGCGGGATCCAGTACGGACCGGGCAGTGCGCACGAGGCGGACACGCTCCGCACGCCGCTTCGCGACGTCGACGGGAACGTCGTCGGGCTGCTCGTGCAATCGCGCGACATGTCCGACGTCACCGACCTCAAGGCGAATCTGCTGGAGAACGCGGCGAGCCTCGAACGCCACGTCTGTCACCTGAGCGCGCTCGACGGCGTGCTCGCCGCCTTGCTCCGACAGCGCGGCATCATTCCGCTGCTGGAGAAGGTGGCAGAGGCGATCGTCTCCTACACGCCCGCCGACAACGCCTTCGTCTGGATGCTGCACGAGACCGGCGATTATCTGGAGGTCGTGTCGGCGATCGGACCTCACAGCGCGCCGCTGCAAGGCCGACACCGGGCGAGAGGCGAAGGCTTCGCGGGCTTCTCCTGGGAGAAGGCCGAGACCGTGTACCTGTCCGACACCGATTTCCACCCCGCCACCAGGCTCGACTGGCCGAGTGGCACCGAGATGTGCACGGTGCCGCTGTTCGACGAGCACGGCTTCCGCGGCCTGCTGATGGCGAGCAACTCGGCGGGCGGCGGCCGGCTGGAGCGCGAGATCGCGTTGATCGAGCACCTCGCCAACCTGTCCGCCGTCGCCATCGCCAACGCCCGCCTGGCCGAGACGACCGCCGACGAACTCGCCCGGACGAAGGCGGTCAGCTCGCTCGGCCGCATGCTGGCGAGCGTCGCGAGCCCGGCGGACGACCTCGATGCGGTCTGTCGCACGCTGCTCGACGCCCTCGACATCAGTCGCGCGAGCATCTATCTGGTGGACGAGTTCGGCGTGCTCGCGCCCAGCACCATCTGGGCGTCGACGCCGGACGGGCCGGTCCTCGGCGAGCGGGTGCCGACCGAGCTCGTGCCCGAGACGATCATGCACTGGTGCCACGAGAACAAGCGGGCAGCAGAGACCTTCCGCGACATCGACGACGAACGCGAATCCAGTCGCGTCCATCAGAACCGGCGTCAGGTGGATGTCGGGGCCTCGTACTGCATGCCGATCATGCGCGGGGACTCGAGCCTCGGGTCGCTCGTCGTCGCACGGAGTCGCGAGCGGCGGAACTTCGACCGCAGCGAGATCCACGTGGTCGAGTCCATCGTCGCGCAGCTGTCCCTCGCGCTCGAGCGTCACGAGCTGACCAGCGCGCTGCACCACGAGGCCTACCATGACAGCCTGACCCGGCTGCCCAATCGCCGGCGCTTCGAATCCGAGATCGAGGCGACGCTCGCCGATCCCGAACGGCACGGCGAGAACGGTGCCGTGCTGTTTCTCGATCTCGACGGCTTCAAGCTCGTCAACGACACCCTCGGGCATGCGGTCGGCGACACCCTCCTGAGACAGGTCGGCGAGCGACTGGCACGTCGGCTCGATCGCGGGGACGTGCTCGCCCGCATGGGTGGCGACGAGTTCGCGATCATCGCGCGAGGACTCGGCGACGCGACCGAGGCTGGCGCGATCGCCCGGCGCCTGGCCGACGCGCTGGCCGTGCGGTTCGACATCGACGGCGTGCGACTCTCCGTCGATGCCAGCATCGGCATCTGTCACTACCCGGCGGACGGCACCACGGCGGACGAACTGCTGCGCTGCGCGGATATCGCCATGTACGAGGCGAAGCGTGCCGGCAAGGGTCGTATCGTCGCCTTCGATCCGGAGCTGGGCCTTGCCTCCAGCCGACGGGCGGAGCTGGAACTCGAGCTCCGCGATGCGATCGGCGGGAGCCAGTTCGGCCTCGTCTACCAGCCGCAGGTGCGCTGCTCGGACGGGCGTGTCGTCGGCGTCGAGGCCCTGCTGCGCTGGACACACCCCGTGCGCGGACCGGTGTCTCCGGGCGAATTCGTGCCGATCGCCGAGGAAGCGGGACTCATCGACCGCATCGGTGCCTGGGTGCTCGAGGAGGCGGTACGACAGCTGGCGTCATGGCGAAGCGCGCCGCTCGACACCCTGCGCATGAGCGTGAACATCGGCACCTCGCAGTTCCTCGTCGACGGCTTCCCGGAGCAGGTGCTCGCCACGTTGGCACGTCACGCCATGGATGCACGGCGGCTGGAGCTCGAGGTCACCGAGGGCGTGCTGGTGAGGGACGTCGACACGGTCGTTCGTCACCTGAAGACCCTGCGTGCCGCCGGCGTGCGCATCGCCATCGACGACTTCGGCACGGGCTACTCCTCGCTGAGCTACCTGCAGGAACTTCCGCTGGACGTGCTGAAGATCGATCGGGCCTTCGTCTCCTGTCTGCAGGACGGGGACACCGAGCACTCGCTGGCCCGGACAATCCAGCTGCTCGCGAGCGGGCTCGGCCTGGAAAGCGTCGCGGAAGGCGTCGAGACGCCCGAGCAACTGGCCGAGATCGTCGCGCTCGGTTGCGACCTCGTGCAGGGCTATCACTTCTCGCGGCCGGTCGAGCCCGGCGTGCTAGAGTCGGTGGTGACCGGACTTCACGATGCGCACGATGCCGCGCACGTCGCGCCGACGTCACTGCGCGCCCAACGGACGGGGTAGACGGAGCATGAACTACGAACACGCGACCTTTCTCATCGTCGACGACGACAGCGTCTCGGTGAAGACGATGCGGCGGGCGATCGCCGCTCTGAAGTACGTCAATCCGATCGTCGTCGCCGCCGACGGCGTGGAGGCCATGGAGCATCTCCGCGGCGCTGTCGCTGCCGCGAACGGCGTGCTCCCTCCTTACGTGGTGCTGCTCGATCTGAACATGCCGCGGATGGACGGTCACGAGGTGCTGGAGGCGATCAGGAACGACCCGGTGCTCACCCGGCTGGTCGTCTTCGTCATCACCACGTCGGATGCGCCACAGGATGTCGGCGCCGCCTACGATCGCAACGTCGCGGGCTACATCGTCAAGGAGAATTTCGCAGGCTCGCTGCGGGACGGCCTCGCGATGATCGGCGCCTACTCGCGGCTGGTCGTCCTGCCGGACTAGCCGAGGTCGCGCATGTGTCGCGCGACCGCTTCGGGGTAGCGCGCCCGCAGCGCGAGCCAGCGCTCGATCTGCCGTTCGTGGGAGGAGCGGGGCACGAGCGTCTCCCAGGCTCGCGCCACGTTGCGCAGCGCGACGGCCGGGTCGACGCGGCCGGCGATCGCTCGCTCCAGCCAGAGGCCGAGTTCGTGGAAGTATTCCCCGTGATACGCGAGATACAGGTCCGGCACCGCCTGCCTGAGGCTGGCCTCGTGGACCGACAGGAAGGCCTCGCCATAGGCGCCTCGAATGCGCTGGTCGGTGTAGTGCTCGGCCCGGAACGGGTCGAAGAAGCCGTCCGTCTGACTGACGGATGTCGTCGACATCTCGGGCGAGGAGGCGAACAGGGCGAACAGGTACGCCAGCTCCGAGCGTTCGCAGGTGGTCGTGACCACATACTCCCAGCCCCAATTGAAGTACGGCGTCACCAGCAGTTCGCCGTGGACGAGGCCACCGGGCGTCGGCCCGTGCACGAGTCGGTCGCGCATGCCGGAATCCGATCGATTGAGATGCTTCTGAGTGCCGCCCCAGCCGATGTTGCAGTACACGTCGCCCTGCTCGAAACGCTGCCAGTTCTCGAACAGGCCCAGCGAGCCCGTCGCCGGGTCGAGATGCGCCGTGGCCCGGATCATCTCCTCGAGCGCCTCGACGCCGGCATCCCCGTCGATCTGCGGGGTGAGCGTCGGAGACAGCGGCCACACCCCCTTGGCGTGGAAGCGCACCCACCACTCCCAGGCGAGATAGCCGCTCGTGCGGAAGAGCAGGCCGCCGGACAGCCCCTCGTCGGGGCGGTGGAAGAAAGCCATCTGGCGGTCGAGTTCGGCCCAGGTCAGCGGGACCTCGAGTGCCACACCGTGGCGGTCGGCGTAGCGCTCGCGCTCCGTCGCATCCTCGAGCAGGTCGCGGTGATAGAACATCAGATAGGCGTCACCGTCGGTCTGGAATCCGTACAACTCATCGTCGAAGCGGTCGCCGGCTGCGTAGAGCACGCCGTCCCGGAATCCTGCGGGCTCGTGGCGTTCGGCGAACGCGCTCAACGGGATGATGGCGTCTGCCGCGACGAGATCGGGCAGCGCGAAGGTCGGTGGCAGGGCCAGATCGTAGTCGGCGTTGCCGGAGAGGGCATCGACCATGAGTCGCGAACCGACTTCGTCGACCGGCACGTCCAGCAGCTCCACCGCAACGCCCGAGAGACTCTGGAACGCTTCCACGACCGGTTCGAGGCTCGCGCCGCTGCCCTCGGGAAGCAGCAGGCGCAGAGGCTTCGGGTTCTTGCCGGCGAGCGCACGGGCCTTGTCGGCCACGGTCCGCGCGAGATCATCCGATGCGCGCTTCGTGGCGCCACGAACGGGCAACGCGCTCGCCGCGGAGATGCCCGCGAGTCCGGCGAGCAGGCGGCGGCGAGCGGGCGAGGCCGGGTTGCGAGGATCGTGATTCATGTCGGATCGCATCGGCATCGGAGTTGCTTGTCCGGCAGCAACGACCATGCCGATGAGTGTGTCGAGTGACCGTGTCCCGGATGAAGAATCTCGTTCGACTGCCGTCCTTCGGCATCGTCGCGCGCCTGCGTCTGGTGTCGGCGGTCATCGTGAGCCTTCTGATCCTGCAGACGATCGTCGGTGGGATCCTGCTGCTCGGACTCAAGGCTCGGCAGGCCGAGATGACCGAGGGGCAGATTCCGATGCTCGCGAAGTCGAGCGAGCTGCAGGCGGACTTCGGCGAGATCCACTCTCTGGTCGATCAAATGCGACGGGTCGCCGCCTGGGACGACATGGCCCGGCTCGAGTCTCGCGCCGGCCTGCTGTTCGATCGGGTGAGCGCGACGGTCGAGCGGATGGGTGCACTTGCCGTCGCCGACTCCGACTTCGACACCTTCTCCGTACTCATCGGCGAGGCGCGCGAGAGCTTCCGCGAAGCCTCGCTCGTCGCGCGTCGCGTCGTCTCGGGAAAGCGCGCGCTGGACGGCGATGCACGGACGCTGCAAGGGCTAGGGGAGCGCTTCCGGTCCCAGGCCGACCCCGCGCACACGGACGTGACCTATGCGCTGCGTGAAACGCTCGACAACGCCCGGCCGGACAACGGTCGACTCGACGAGTCGTGGCGGAGCGAATTCGATCGATTGCTGCTGGTTCAGAACTCGCTGCAGTCGATGACCCATGCCGTCGACCTTGCCGTCGACGTGACCGCGACACTCGCCAAGTACGATCGGGAGGTGGTGGATCCCGAGGACATCGAGATCGCCGGGCGGGAGGCCGAGCGCGTGCGGTTCGTGCTGCGCAGTCTGCCCGGCGTCTTGATGCGGCTCGAGAACGGCGCGCTTCGAGAAACGATCGCGCAGACGGTCGTGGACATCCGCGACACGGTGCTCGGCGAGCGGGGCACGCTCGCTCGCGTCGAGCGCCTGCGGCAGGATCGGTCGGCGATGGAAGTGTCGCAGACATCGCTGCTCACGGACTTCGACAAGATGTCCACGCTCATCGAGAGTCACGTCGCCGACATCGAGTCGCTGGCCGCGAGCACGGCGTCCGCCCTGGAGCGGGCCACGAGCCTGACCCTGCTGGTGCTGGTGACCACCGCGGCGTTGGTGCTGGTGGTGGTGCTCGCGACCGGCTTCGTCGTGCTGGAACGTCAGATCAGCCACCGCATCGACGTGCTCGCCGGCGAGGTGATCCGTATCGCCGGGGGTGACGACGAGCGCCCGGTGGTGATCGGTGGCGACGACGAGATCGGGCAGATCGCCCGGTCGCTGAAGATCTTTCGGGAGAACGCACGCGAACTGCGGCGTTCCAACGAGGAACTCGGCAAGTTCGCCTATGCCGCCGCGCACGACATGCGCTCACCGCTGCGCGCCATCGAGAGCCTGGCCACCTGGACACTCGAGGATGCGGGCGACACGCTGTCCGAGGACAGTCGGGACAATCTGGAGACCTTGTTGCAGCGCGCGCAGCGGCTGTCGACACTCCAGGCGGATCTGCTCGACTACGCACAGATCGGGGGCATCGACAGTGCCCTCTCGGAGGTGGACATTCCCGAACTGGTGGAGGAGGTTCACCATCTGGTCGACCCGGATCGCCGTTTCGAGATAGCAGTGCGCGGTGCGACCGATCATCCTGTCCAGACGCATCGCGTGCCGCTTCGGCAGATCCTGATGAACCTGTTCGGCAATGCCATCAAGCATCACGACAGCGCGGACGGATCGGGCTGCATCGAGCTCACATTCGGGGAGCGGAACGACAGGTTGCACATGGAGGTCCGCGACGATGGCCCGGGCATCGAGCCACGGTTCCACGATCGCGTCTTCGGCCTCTTCACGACCCTGCAGCCCAAGGACGTCGTCGAGGGCAGCGGTCTCGGTCTGTCGATGGTGCGCAAGCTGGTGGAGCGCTACGACGGACAGATCGCGATCTTCTCCGATCCGACGCACGGTCGTGGCACCGCCTTCCGCTTCGACCTGCCGATGTCGGAGGAAGGTTCGGTCGCCGAGCGCACAGGGCTGGATCGCGCCGCCTGATCGCACGACCCGATCGCGCGACCGGATGGCGCCGTCCGATCGGACCGGTCCCGCCCTGAGGACGCGCGCGAGGTAGCATTCGGCACTTCTGCTGCATTCCCTCGAAGACCATGCCCGCCAGGACGCTCTCTTCCGCCTCGCACGGGCTCGTCCTGATGGTCGTCGGCATCGGTCTGATGAGCGGCATGGACGCGGTGGTGAAGTCCTTGCTCGAGGCGGGCATGCCCCTGATGGAGCTCCTGTTCATACGGAGCGTGCTGATCTGCGGAGGGCTCTTCATCGCCTTTCGCGTGCGAGGGCAAGCTTCGAGGCTGGCGATGACCGATCGCCGCGGACAGGCGATCCGCGCGGGCATCGGCATTCTCGCCCCGGTACTGTTCTTCTCCGGTCTCGCGCGACTGCCGCTGACCGACGCGACGGTCATCGCCTTCGGCAGCACCTTCTCCACGGTTGCCTTGTCCGCCCTGTGGCTTCGAGAGCGGATCGGGCCGTGGCGCTGGGCGAGCGTCGCCGTCGGCTATGTGGGCGTGTTGATCGCGATCGCGCCCGATCGGGCCGAGTCCTCGCTCGGTCATCTCTACGTCGTGCTGGCCGGCATCGCGATGTCCGCGTTCTACATCAGTGGCAAGCAACTCTCGCGGACCGAGACGTCCGAGTCGCTCGTCTTCGTCTACAACCTCGCGCTGGGCGCAGCGGCGCTGCTGTGGATACCGTTCGTCTGGACGACTCCGACGTTCGCGGAAGCCGCATCGCTGCTGGCGTTCGCGCTGCTGGCCGTCGCCGGGCAGTGGTGCCTGACTCAGGCCTACGCGCTGGCCGACGCGTCGCTGCTCGCCCCGATCGAGTACACCTCGTTGATCTGGGTCGTGGCGATCGACGCCGTGGTGTGGCGACTCGTGCCGGACGGGCGGGTGATGAGCGGGGCGACGATCATCATCCTGGCCTGTCTGTTCGTCGCCTGGCGCGAGCGTCGCGTCGCTTTCCGTGATCGATGACGGCCCCCGGCCCGTACGCATGCACGCGGCCGTCGCGGCCGGCTGATATGATCGCGCGGCGTCGCCGGTGTCGTATCGGCGGGCTGATCCAGACAGGTGTAGCAATGAAGACACATCACGGACTTGCGCTCGTCGCGGCGGCATCGCTGCTCGGCGGCTGTGCCACGGCAACCCCGGTCGGCGGGCTTTTTACCGACATGACACTGCCGCTGATGGCGACGTCGGGCGGTGCCGGAACCAAGGTCGGCACGGCCGACTGCACCAGCCTGCTCGGATTGCTCGCGACCGGCGACTGCAGCATCGAGGCGGCCAAGGCGAATGGCGGTATCACCACCGTCTCGCACGTGGACTGGAAGGCCAACAACATCCTCGGCCTCTTCGGCAACTACACGACCACCGTTTACGGAAACTGATCGAAACCGCCTCCGGGGGATGACCCCGGAAGCGCAAGCTTGCAACCTCGCCAGGTGTCCCCTCGACGCGGAAACTTCCCGTGTGACCACCATCCCGCCAGATTCCCTGCTCGACGACAAGGCCCGTCGCGAGCGCCTGATCGTGCTGCTTGCGCAATGCGCGGAGCGTCACGAACCGGCGTTCGAGGAACTCTACCGCCTCTGCTCCGCGCAACTTAACGGAGTGCTGCTGCGTATCCTGAAGATCGAGGCCATTGCAGAGGAAGCGTTGCAGGAGACATTCGTCAAGATCTGGCGCAATGCCGGGAGCTATTCGTCCGAGGTCGGTGCACCGATGACCTGGATGAGCAGCATCGCTCGTCATCAGGCACTCGACGTGCTGCGACAGCGGGGCAGCCGTGAGCGTCACGAAAGCCCGGATCTCGTCAGCCTGATCGATGCGACGCCGGATGCGGCCAAGCCGTTCCACGAGATGAGCACGGATGCACAGTTGTTGATGCACTGTCTGGGAAAGTTGCCGGATGCCGCCAGCGACTGCATCGTCAAGGCGTATTGCGAGGGTTACTCGCACGAGGAACTCAGTGCGGCGAACGATGCGCCGCTCGGTACTGTCAAGAGCTGGATCCGTCGTGGGCTCATGTCGTTGAGAAAGTGTGTCGATGAGCACTCCTGAAGACCGCTGGTGGTGTTTGCGGGCGGGCGAGTACGTGCTCGGAACGCTGCGCGGGCGCGACCTCGAACTGTTCGAGCGCATCCTGGCGCACGACACCACGATCCAGGGTGAGGTCGCCCGGTGGGAGCGAGATCTTCACGCCCTGAGCGAGACGGCGCTCGAGCAGCCGCCGGCGGCGCATGTCTGGCCGACGATCCTCGAGCGCATTCGAGAGCCAGAAGCAGGCGCGTCGGAGGTCACTTCGCCGGTCGCGTCGGCAGTCGCGTCGGCACGGAATGCCGATCGCGCCGCCGGAACCGTGGCAGGCTCGCGACAGGCGAATGCCGCCGCTCCGGACGCCGGTGCGGGTGCACGGTTCGACGACGAGGCCGACATCGACGCCGATCCGGAAACCGGCGCCAGGCTTGCAGAAGCCTCGGCGGTCGGCGCGGTCGGTGGTGCCTCGACCGATCCCGACCGGAGTTCGTCGCGTCGCTCCCGCTCGGGACGATCCCGATCCGGTCGCGCCCGTTCGCGTCAGGCGTCGACGTGGCGAGGGCTCGCCGGGCTCGCCACCGCGGCCAGTCTCGTGCTCGCCTTCCTGCTGTTCCAGCGTGTCGAGTCCGTCGCCCCGACGGATCTGAGCACCGACGGCGTGGCCGTCGTGCTGAGCGACGAGGACGGTGCGCCGTACTTCCTGATCGAGACCGACTACGACGAAGGTCGCGTCCGTGTCACGGCGCTCGCGCCTCCGACGCTCGAGGCGGATCGCAACTTCCAGCTGTGGCAAGCCTTGCCCGACCGGTCGGCGGTGCGCGCGGTGGCGCTGCTGCCCGAGGAGTCCGGGCGTTCGCGCGTCTTCGAGGTCACGACCCTGATCGAGGGGTCGGACCTGTTCGGCGTGAGCCTCGAGCCGGTCGGCGCCCCGACCGACGGCGGGCCGACCGGCCCCGTGGTGGCACACGGCGATTTCCTCGAGACGCTGCCCGACGACTGATCGGCCCCGGTCGTCTCGGTCGCTCGCCGCGGCGACACGCCCGGAACGACGCCCGGTGCGCAGGACGTCGCCGAGAGCGGCGGCTCTCAGATCGTGAGCGAGTCGGGCGGTTCGACGCCGTTCGCCCGACAGCAGGCGACCAGCGTGTTGGCGAGCAGGCAGGCGATCGTCATCGGACCGACCCCACCGGGTACCGGCGTGATCGCGCCGGCGACCGCAGATGCAGAGCCGAAGTCGACGTCGCCGACCAGCCGCGTCGGTTTCTCGCTGCCGGGCGGTGTGTCGATGCGGTTGATCCCGACATCGATCACCGTCGCCCCGGGCTTGATCCAGTCGCCGCCGATCATCTCCGCCCGTCCGACGGCGGCGACGAGGATGTCGGCGCCGCGGCAGACGGCCGGCAGATCCTTCGTCCGGCTGTGCGCGATGGTCACCGTGCAACTGTCGCGGAGGAGCAGGTTCGCCATCGGCTTGCCGACGATGTTCGAGCGTCCCACGACGACCGCGTTCAGGCCCGACAGGGACCCGTGATGGTCGCGCAGGAGCATCAGGCAGCCGAGCGGCGTGCACGGGACCATGGCGTCCTGCCCGGTGGCGATCAGGCCGACGTTCGAGATGTGAAAGCCGTCGACGTCCTTGGCCGGATCGACGGCGTCGATCACGGTCGTCTCGTCGATGTGTGCGGGCAGTGGCAGCTGGCAGAGGATGCCGTGCACCGCGGGATCCGCGTTCAACGACTTCACGACCGCGAGGAGATCGGCCTGACTCGTCTCGGCCGGAAGCTTGTGCTCGAAGGACGCCATGCCGGCTTCCTTCGTCTGCTTGCCCTTGTTGCGGACGTAGACCTCGCTCGCCGGGTCCTCGCCGACGAGGACGACCGCGAGACCGGGCACGATGCCCTTGTCCGCCTTCAACGCCGCGACGCCACTCGCCACGCGCGCTCGCACGGTCGCCGCGAAGGCCTTGCCGTCTAGGACCTCTGCTCGGGTCGACTGGTCTCCGGTCGTCATCAAAAGAGGCCCTCGACGTCGCCCGCATCGTTCAGGCGGATCACCTCGGCGGCCGGCTGCCGCGGCAGGCCGGGCATCGTCATGATCTCGCCGCAGACGACGACCACGAAGCCCGCGCCGGCGGACAGCCGGACTTCGCGTATCGGCACGGAGTGACCGGTCGGCGCGCCGCGCACGTTCGGGTCGGTCGTGAAGCTGTACTGGGTCTTGGCCATGCAGACGGGCAGATGCCCGTAGCCTGCCGTCTCCCAGGCCTTCAGCTGGTCACGCACCTTCTTGTCGGCAAGGACCTCGTCGGCGCGATAGATGCGCTTCGCCACCGTCTCGATCTTCTCGAACAGAGACATCTCGTCGGGGTAGAGCGGGGCGAACTCGGCCTCGCCCTTGTCCGCGATCTCCGCCACCCGCGTGGCGAGTTCCTCGACGCCCTTCGAGCCGTGCGCCCAGTGCTTGCACAGGATCGCCTCGGCGCCGAGGCTCTGCACGTACTCGCGGACGGCCGCGACCTCGGCGTCCGTGTCGGTGAAGAAGTGGTTGATCGCGACCACGGCCGGCACGCCGAAGGAGGCGATGTTCTCGATGTGGCGCCCGAGGTTCGCGCAGCCCTTCTTCACCGCCTCGACGTTCTCGGTGCCGAGATCGTCCTTCGCGACGCCGCCGTTCATCTTCATGGCGCGAACGGTCGCGACGATGACGACCGCCGACGGGGCGATGCCGGCCTTGCGGCACTTGATGTTCATGAACTTCTCGGCGCCGAGGTCGGCCCCGAAACCCGCTTCGGTGACGACGTAGTCCGCGAGCTTCAGCGCGGTCGTGGTCGCGACGACCGAGTTGCAGCCGTGGGCGATGTTGGCGAACGGTCCGCCGTGCACGAAGGCCGGGTTGTTCTCGAGCGTCTGCACGAGGTTGGGCTGCATGGCGTCCTTCAGCAGCACGGTCATGGCGCCGTCCGCCTTCAGGTCGCGGCAGTAGACCGGGCTGAGGTCGCGGCGGTAGGCGACGATGATGTCGCCGAGCCGCTTCTCGAGATCGGCGAGGTCGGTGGCGAGGCACAGGATGGCCATGACCTCGGAGGCGACGGTGATGTCGAAGCCGCTCTCGCGCGGGAAGCCGTTGCCGGGCCCGCCGAGACTCTGGGCGACCTGTCGGAGCGCGCGGTCGTTCATGTCGAGCACGCGACGCCAGGGCACGCGGCGCGCGTCGATGCCGAGATCGTTGCCCCAGTGGATGTGGTTGTCGAGCATCGCCGACAGGAG
>JAUKWC010013105.1:0-19657 GCA_032356245.1 Endocladia muricata | reverse complement strand
CAGAGGCAGTAACGCTTGCACCAGGCGAGAACAATCCAACGATTGATGCTGGTATTATCCCACTATCGTCTTTGGGTAATTATGTCTGGACAGACACGAATGGTGATGGTCTGCAAGATGCGACCGACACACCAGTTGAGGGAGTTGTCGTCAACCTGTGGACAGATGATGATGGCGATGGCGCACCAGATACGGAAATCGATACAACAACAACTGCGGCTGACGGTAGCTATGAATTTACCGAGCTAGACCCAAGCCTGACATACGTTGTTGAGTTCGAGGCCCCAGAGGGTGCTATCTTTACCTCGCAGGATGAAGGTGGTGATGATACGGTTGACAGTGATGCAAATGACCTTGGTATCACAGAGGCAGTAACGCTTGCACCAGGCGAGAACAATCCAACGATTGATGCTGGTATTATCCCACTATCGTCTTTGGGTGATTATGTCTGGCGAGATGTTAATGCAGACGGTCTACAAGACGCTACTGATATACCAGTTGAGGGAGTTGTCGTTAATCTGTGGACAGATGATGATGGCAATGGCACACCAGACACGCAGATCGATACAACAAAGACCGAGGCTGACGGTAGCTACGAATTTACCGAGCTAGATCCAAGATTGACCTATATTGTGCAGTTTGAGGCTCCAGTAGATACTGAGTTTACAATACAGGATGCAGGTGACGATGCGCTTGATAGCGATGCAAATCCAGCTACAGGTATCACGGCTCCGATTAATCTTGAACCAGGTGAAAATGATCCGACGATTGATGCTGGAATTGTCCCACTGTCGGCTTCTTTAGGTGATTACGTCTGGTTAGACAACAATATCGACGGTCTGCAAGGTGATCCAGTGGCTGAACCACCGGTTGAGGATATGATTGTCAACCTATGGACAGATGATAATGGCGATGGCATACCAGATACGAAGCTAGATAGTACAACAACTAGCGCAACTGGATTCTATGAATTTACCAATCTTGATCCAAGTTTGACCTATATTGTAGAATTCCAACGTAATTCTGATGGCACAGAAGGTGTACCAGCCTATAGCTATTCGTTGACAATTCAAGATAGTGGCGTTGCAGATGATGTAGATAGTGATGCGAATCCAAACACTGGTCTCTCTGGCCCGATTGACTTGGATCCAGGTGAGAACGATCCAACGATCGATGCTGGTGTCGTCCCAGGTAGCTAATCTATTTGTTACAATTGTAAAAATGCAGTGAACCTAGCTGTATAAATTTCAAAAAGTCTCGTCCAATTTGGGCGAGGCTTTTTGATTTAAATACCTAATTTTCGAATATCTGACCTGTACTTTTAGGACCCCAATTTTGACACGCTGATCTTGGCAGTCTATAATTGTCCAGTTATTTAGCGTTTTCGAAAATATACAAAAGCGCAGTTTTTATAATGCTGCAAAATATCAAGTAACTATATCGGTGACACAAAGAAAAAACGTCGGTCGAATGCAATAGCATACCAAAACCAAGTTCATGGTGAATCGCTTAGTTTCGATACAGCGGCATCGGTCCCGTGTAGTTATAAATATAAAGAACAAAATGTTAGGCTGGAGTAAATAACAGTATGCGTAATAATGTAATTCCTTTAATATTGATCGCCATACTCACGCTTGTTGCTGCATTCATTGTTTGGCCCACAGAACATCCGCTGTGGCTTGAATCAACGTTGGCACGCGGTAAGCAAGAGACTTTTGATTTACGCGATCTCAAACTAGGGCTTGATCTGCAAGGTGGTACGCAGGTGATGCTGGAAACTGATCTCGACGATAGCTTAAGCGATGTCAGCGAAACGGATATGGCTGCGGCTAAAGTCATTGTCGAGAACCGCGTGAACGGCTTGGGTGTTGCTGAAGCAATCGTGCAGCAACAAGGCACAAACCGTATAATTGTCGAATTGCCTGGTGTAGACAATCCAGATCAGGCTGTTGAAACGATTCGATCAACGGGGCAGCTTGAATTTGTAGAACCAGCGGGCGCTCCGCTTGAACAGGGGATGGTGATCAATACCTCCAATCGCCCCAATGCCGCGATTACATTGCAAGAGAATTTCGAGAGTGGAGATGTGCTCGTTGGTGATGTAATACCGTTTATGCCTGAGAGAGTCTTCGAAACCGTTATGACCGGTGATATTCTGAAGAATGCCGTGCCAACTCAGAATCAGTTCAATCAGTGGCAGATCGACTTTGCCATGACGGACGAAGGCAGTACCCAATTTTTTGAATATACTAATACTCATGTAGGGAGACCACTGCCAATCGTCTTAGATGGACGTGTGCTGTCAGCCCCAATCATCCGCTCTGCAATTCGAGACGTTGGCGTGATCGATGGCAGCTTTACGCAAGAAGAAGTCGATTCGCTGGCGGTGCAGATGCGTTACGGTGCGCTGCCCGTTCCGCTCAAGGTTATCGACGTGCGCACAATCGGTGCAAGCCTTGGTCAAGATTCGGTGGCTCGCAGCCTACAGGCTGGTCTTCTAGGCTTGTTTGGCGTTTTAGCCTTTATGATTATCATTTATCGTCTACCGGGTGTTTTGGCTGCCGGTGCGCTAATTATTTATCTCCTGCTTAACCTCATGCTCTATAAACTAATTCCCGTAACGTTAACGCTGGCAGGCATTGCGGGGCTGGTTCTTTCATTGGGTATGGCGGTTGATGCCAATATTTTAATATTTGAAAGGATGAAGGAAGAGCTACGCGTGGGCCGATCATTGCGGGTGGCCGTAGAAGCTGGTTTTAGCCGCGCTTGGCCAGCAATTCGCGATGGCAACGTCTCGACTCTGATTAGTTGCGCTGTCCTTTGGTGGTTTGGCAACAACTTTGGTGCCAGCATTGTAAAGGGCTTTGCCATCACGCTCGCCGTTGGTGTGTTGCTTTCTATGTTTACGGCCGTTTTTGTCACTCGAACGTTTATGCGCAGCGCATTTTCGTCCAATCGTGGCACATCCGAAAGTCAGCGATCTTTGATTGGATATTAAAAACCGAGCAAATCTAAAGGTATAGATAATTATGTATAATTTTGTAGAAAGACGTCCGCTCTGGTTTATGATTTCGTTGATTGCGATTATCCCAGGCATTTTTCTTATGATCTGGTCGCTCATGTCAACAGGTGCGCCTCTGCCGTTGAGCATCGATTACACTGGTGGTACGCTGTGGGAACTGCGTTTTGATGAACCCGTAGACCCTGCTATGGTGCGCAACATATTTGTAGAGGCTGACTATCCCGACACCACCGCCTTTTTGGTTGAGGATGATCGCACAGTACAGGTAAAGTTGAAAAACATTGACGGACCACAGAAAGAGGCGCTCAAATCTTCTCTTGCTGCCAGCCCGATGGGCGCACCCGAAGAGCGATCCTTTCGCAGTATCGGACCGTCTATTGGCTCAGAGGTAAGCCGTGCTGCGGTGATCGCAATCTTAGTGGCTTCGCTATTGATTTTGATTTATATTGCAATTGTATTTCGTAGCGTGCCCAACCCGATCCGCTACGGTGTCTGCGCCGTTATTGCACTGGTTCATGATGTGCTGATCATGGTTACCTTTATGCTGATTATGTATCTGATCTTTGGCTGGGAAGTAGATGCGCTTTTCCTAACTGCTGCCTTGACGGTGATTGGTTTTAGCGTCAACGACACAATTGTGGTCTTCGATAGAATCCGCGAAAACTTAAAGCGCTATCGCTCAGAAAAGTTTGCTGCCGTTGCGAATCGCAGTCTGATCGAAACTGCGCAACGCTCCATTGCAACGCAGGTCACAGCACTCTTTGTGCTTGTTGCAATTTTGGTTCTTGGTGGCGCAACGCTGCAAAAGTTCATGGCCGTGCTCATTGTTGGGCTTATCTCTGGTACGTACAGTTCCATGTTCAACGCAACGCCATTGCTCGTTGCTTGGGAAGAAGGCCGTTTGTGGCCCAAACGCAAAGCCGCTGCTGCCTAAGCACGTGATGGAGCAGTAGGGCGGAATTCCTTACCTTCGCCCACAAGCTAAATCTGAATTTTAAACAAACAAAAAGGCGTGATCCACACTGGATCACGCCTTTTTGTTTGCCACTCTTAGAATCTACTTCTTAGAATCTACTCTGAGGATGGTGAATGAATTCTTGCCAACGCAGATAAGAATGATCACTTGATCAAACAATTTGCCTGATTAAAATAGGTAATCTTTGGTCATCTCTATCTGCTAAGGCCAATTAAAACTTTTAACGATCCACAGATTGAAAAGATTTGAAGGATTTTAGCCATAAAGATCTGTTTAATCTCAAAAATCTGTGGAACGTTTATTTTTCTGTTTGGCCTAAAGCCACACATACAGCTCGGTTTGAATTTAGCGCTACAACGTTACTATTGAATCTCGACTAGCTCCACTTCAAAAATAAGCGTTGCACCCGCTGGAATTACGCCCTCGAAGCCATTGTCACCATAGGCCAACGCTGATGGAATAACCAGTTGACGCTTGCCGCCAGGCTTCATTGTACTGAACCCTTCTTCCCAGCCAGCAATCACTTGATTCTCTGCTATGACAAAGCTAAAGGGTACGCCACGGTCGAGGGAACTATCAAATTTGGTTCCATCAAGCAACCACCCTGTATAGTGAACGACAACAACATCTCCCTCTTCGGGCGTATCTCCTTCCCCAACCACGAAATCGTAATATTGAAGACCATCGTCAGTCTTGGTGAAGTCGTCATTATCAACCTCGGTTGGTTTCTCTGGAGACTGAGGTTGAATATCTACTAGCTCTATTTCGAAGATAAGCGTTGTATCGCCTGGAATTATGCTACCATATCCAACATCGGCATACGCTAGATCTGGTGGAAGTATTAGCTGGCGTTTTCCACCTGGCTTCATTGAACTTAATCCTTCTTCCCATCCAGCGATGACCTGACCCGCTCCTAACCTAATGCGGAAAGGAGACTCTCTGTCAAATGAACCATCAAACTTGGTCCCGTCGGTAAACCACCCCGTATAGAGAACGTCAACTAACCCTCCATCTTCGGGTGAATCACCTTCGCCATCTTCAAGATCATAATACCTAAGGCCGCTATCGGTTTCCACGAACTCGTCATCGCTTACCTCGGCTGGTTTATCCGTGACCTTTGCAAAAATATGCACTACCTCTATCTCGAAAGTCAACGTCGAATTGTCTGGAATCACGCCCTCAAACCCATCGGCACCGTATGCCAACTCTGGCGGGATTACCAACTGCCGTTTGCCGCCAACCTTCATGCTGCTTATTCCCTCTTCCCAACCAGGAATGACCTGATCTTCTCCTAGGTCCATACGGAATGTGTATCCACGGTTGAGCGTCGTGTGAAATCGCGATCCATCTGCGAGCCACCCTGTATAGTGTATGTCAATGACATCTCCAGCTTCGAGCGAATCACCTTCTCCAACTTCGAGATCGTAATATTTGAGACCGCTTTCAGTTTCTACAAAGTCATCATCACCTATCACGGCTGGTTCCTTGTAGATCGCAGCCGCCACATTCACTAACTCTACCTCAAAAATGAGCGTTTCATCGCCTGGAATCACGCCCTCGAACCCGCTAGCACCATATGCTAGTTCTGGCGGAAGTATCAACTGCCTCTTCCCGCCAACCTTCATCGCTCTTATTCCTTCGTCCCAACCCGTAATGGCCTGATTTTGCCCTAGCTGAAAACGATAAGGGAGCCAGCGATCAAGCGAACTATCAAACTTGGTTCCATCGGCAAGCCATCCAGTATAGTGAACATCAACCGTGTCTCCAACTCTAGCAGAGTCACCGTCCCCATCCACTAGATCATAATACCGAATGCCGTTGCTCACGTCTACATAATCATCGTTGTCAACTGCCGATGGATTATCTGGCGCGGTGGGCAGAACGTCGACCAACTCTACATCAAATTTGAGTGTGGCATCAGCCGGCACCAACAAACCGAAGCCGTCATCGCCATATGCTAACTCTGATGGCATAACCAATTGGCGTTTGCCACCTACCCGCATGGTGCCAAGACCCTGCTCCCAGCCTGCAATGACTTGGCCTTTACCCAGTGCAAAGGTAAAAGGGTAGCCACGGTCAAACGAGCTGTCAAACTTGCTATTATCAATATTAAGCCAGCCTGTGTAGTCAACGCTTACGATGCTGCCAGGGGTGGGGGCCTCTCCTTCACCAACTTCGATATCATAATACCGTAAGCCAGTTTCAGTCTCTGTCAACGCCTCTTCATCCACCTCGAAAGGTGTAACAGGCGCAAAAAGATAAACTAAGTGGACCCTGAAAATAAGCGTAGCATCTGGTGGAATCAACCCATCTCCTGCGCCACTCTCGCCATATGCCAGATCCGGTGGGATGACCAGTATGGCCTCACCACCTTCACCTAGCATCGCAATTCCTTCATCCCAGCCATCGATAGCCTGGCCTACGCCAAGCTGAAAAGTATAAGGCTCTCGGTTGTACGACGTATCAAACTCTGTTCCATCCACCAATTCGCCCGTATAGTGAATCTGTACGAATTGACCCGTTTCAGGTTTAGGACCATTTCCTTCTTTCAGAATGGTAATCTTCAATCCGCTATCAGTCTCAATCTCTTCTTGAGCTACAATAGCATTTTGAATCGAAACATCGTTACCTGCCATAACCGTGGATACATCATATCCAATTAAGCTCGCACCAATACCAGTGCTAAGTAGTAATGCAAAAAAAAATTTTACAGAAAAACAGCACTTCTCAATCGGGTATCTGTTCATCTTTCTCCTTGAAAGAGTCTATAAAAAGCAATATTTATTCGATGGACAGGAGTTCAATTTCATATGTGAGCGTCGCATTTTGGGGAATAGAGCCCGCGAAACCGGCTTCGCCATACGCTAGTTCTGGCGGAATTCTCAGTTGGCGTTTGCCGCCAATATTCATGTCCAGAACCCCTTCATCCCAACCTTCAATAACCCTACCTTGGCCCAGTACAAAGGCGTATGGTGTACCACGATCGATCGAGCTATCAAATTTCGTTCCATCCTCAAACCAACCTGTGTAGTGAACGTTGACTATGCTCTCTGCTTCGGGAGAGGCCCCATCACCCACTTCTATATCATAAAATTGTAAACCACTATCTGTCTCTTCAAAATCTGCCTCATCCACCTCTGTCGGTGAATCTGGTGCCTTGTCAAACACGTCCACCAATTCTACATCGAAAATGAGTGTTGCGTTTGGCGGAATTATTCCATCTTGTGTACCACCTGCACCATATGCAAGCTCAGGTGGAACAATCAACTTTGCTTTGCCACCTTTGCTTAGCTCCGCAATGCCTTGATCCCAGCCTGGAATAACCTGACCAGCACCTAGCTGAAAAACGTAGGGTATGGTGTTAACAGAGCTATCAAAGATTGTTCCATCTGCCAATTTACCCGTGTAATGCACTTTGACAAGTTGCCCCTCGGCTGGTTTTGTGCCATCCCCCTCTTGCACCGAAATAAACGTTACGCCACTGCCGACGTTCGTTCCACCCATTTGTTGGGCGGCTATCAGTTCAGATGTATCTGCTTCTGTACCGGCTACTTCTCCCGCCGCATCTGTCGACGTGGTAGGCTCTTCATCGTCTGATCCACAGGCGGTTACAATTATTGAAACGCCTAACAGTAAGATAAAAATAAATCTTTTGTTGATTGAATATTTTCTCATGTTTTCCTTCGAAATTTTGGGTTTGTTCGTTAAAAAATGTTTTTGCAAGTCTTTATAGATACAGAGATTTATAGATATAGAGACTCAGAAATGATAAAAAAACGATCTGACAATGAACACTAAACCCTTGTGCCATGTTCAAATAGTGTGTCTGTTAGAATCGGTTCGCAAGTAAGCTATTAGCACTAACTCAGTAGATAAAATTGAACTGCCAAAGAACGCCCGATGCAACGTTGCTCTTCTTTTGATCTAAAAACTGAGCTTTGGCATTATTGGGTTTTTGACCAACTTTAGCTACCCAAATATTTTACATATTAGTGAGCGAAACGATGAGTACGGTGCTAGCAATATCTCTAATCGTAATATCTCTAATCCCAGTATTTCTACTCGTAATAGTGTCCTTAAATAGAACCTAATTGTCTTTTACTCTGATCCAAATTAAGATTGCATCGTATACTATACTCTTTCATTGAAAAGATGTACATTTTGATAACCGTGAAGTATTAATTAGATAGAAACATCAATATAATCAAAATTTGGTGACAATCTCTTTCAGTCTAACCGTCAACCAAACTGCATCAACTAGATTGCCGTCTTTGCCAAGCATTTACCACGCGTCTACAGAACCAAACAGTTTATTATCTGGATACGGATGATAAAAGCAGCACTGGAAAACGCAAAGGGATGTAATATCGTTATCAGAAGAAAATCGGTTGCCGTCTAAATAGCTGACTATAAACCAGATATCTAGACGGCAATGTAAAGCAGAAGAATTACTGAATCGCTACTAGCTCAATTTCGAAAATAAGCGTGGAATCTGGCGGAACCTGTTCATAATAGCCCTCCTCGCCATGACCTAACTCTGGCGGAATATACAACTGCCGTTTTCCACCAGCCTTCATTGTGCTCAACGCTTCGTCCCAGCCGAGGATGACTTGGCCCTGACCCAGTGCGAAACTGACGGGCGTGCCCCGATCACGTGAACTATCGAACTTGGTTCCATCCATGAGCCACCCTGTATAGTGGACGTTAATTACATCACCTTCCTGGGGCGAATCGCCCTCACCAACTTCGAAATCATAATACTTTAGCCCGCTATTGGTTTCGGTGTAATCCGCATCATCAATCTCGACTGGTAAATCAGGAGATCCCTCAAGAACCTCTACTAGCTCTACCTCGAATATCAGCGCCGCATCGGATGGCACAATGCCGTCCCCCGCGCCCTCTTCACCGTAGCCCAGATCTGCTGGAACATACAACTGCCGTTTGCCACCAGGCTTTATTGTTAGGAAGCCTTCTTCCCAGCCATCAATGACTTGACTTTCGCCCAATTTAAAGATGAGTGGGTTCCCCCGATCAAGCGAACTGTCAAACTTGGTTCCATCTTCAAGCCACCCTGTATAGTGGGTCTTGATAATATCACCTTTCTGGAGTGAATCACCCTCGCCAGCTTCCAAGTCATAATACTTTAGCCCACTATCGGTTTCAGTATAATCCTCATCATCAACTTCGATTGGTGCATCGGGCGCTCCTTCAAGAATGGCTAGCAAATCTACCTCGAACAGAAGCGTTGCATTCGGTGGAACACCACCCTCGCCAGATGAACCGTATGCCAGATCTGGTGGAATAATCAACAATGACTTCCCACCTATGTTCATCATCGCAACGCCTTCATTCCAGCCTGGAATGACTTGACCTTCGTCTAGCGTAAATGCATAGGGTTGCCGACCAACAGAAGTTTCGAATATCGAACCGTCTACTAATTTAATCGTATAGTCTACCTGTACAATATCGCCAGATTTTGGCTTAGGACCAGTGCCAGTTTTTATATCGATATACTGTAAACCACTCTCCGTCGTCAGCCCCTCGATCTGTTCTACAACCATCGAATCAGAAGATACCGACTCTAAAGATACTGACTCAGAAGATACTGACTCTGAAGATACTGACTCTGAAGATGCCGAAGTACTCCCCAAATTTTCGCCCGCAGAACTACTGCTTGTACTGGCAGACTCACTGCTATCGACCGCCGCCGGCTCAACCTGTTCTATCTCTGCCGCACTTTCTGCTGACTCTTCATCATCCGAACCACATGCTGTTACGCTCAATGCAATGATAAGCAGCAAAATAATAAAATAGCTCTTATCGCGTAAACTTTTTTTCATTTTTCTCCTCAAATAAATATCTAATATCTCTCTTCTAGGACGCCGGTGCTCCCAGTTTCCGTTCTTGGGTTTTACTCTGCTGACTGCATCGTATATGACTATATTTATTTATTGTGACTATATTTATTTGCAACGTGACGTATAGAGTAGCTGTGGTTAGTCGCAATCGACTAACTCTACTTCAAAAATAAGCGTTGCATTGGGTGGAATAACGCCGCCAGCACCGCGTTCACCATAGGCAATCTTAGGCGGGATAACAAGTTGACGCTTGCCGCCAACTTTCATAGACTTAATCCCTTCATCCCACCCTGCAATAACCTGACCTTGACCCAGTGCAAAGCTGATCGGCTCGCCGCGATCGTGGGAACTATCGAACTTTGTGCCGTTGAGCAGCCAGCCCGTATAGTGTACGCTAACGCTCTCTCCCACTTTTGGCATTTGTCCGCTGCCTACCTCAAAATCATGAATCCGCAAGCCGCTGGCCTTTTCCTGAAACTTATTTGGCTCAACCTGGGTTGGACCCGCTGTTGAGCTTGCCGAGAAATCAACCAGTTCGACATCGAAATGCAGCGTCGCACCTGGCGGAATAACGCCACCGGCTCCGGCATCGCCATAGCCGAGTTCCGGCGGGATCACCAATTTGGCCTTGCCGCCCTTTTTTAACTGGGCAATCCCCAGATCCCATCCTTTGATAACGCGTCCTTGTCCAAGTGGGAACTTGATCGGCTCACCACGATCGCGTGAACTATCAAACTGCGTGCCATCTTCCAAGGTTCCCGTATAGTGAACGTGTACCGTATCGCCATCATTTGGTACAGATCCACTACCTTCTTCAATATGAATTATTTCTAAGTCGTTGCTCATTTTTATTGCTTTCACCTATCGAATCAAACATTTTACTTGTTTATCATTCAGTTGCCCGTCAAACGTATAAAAGGGTACAGCACTACATAAATATAAGCAACTATTTTTGTCTGGATTATCGATAAATTAACCTAACTCTATTACTTTTTTGGCAATCGCTTCGCCAATTTCTTTTGTACCCGCCGTACCGCCTAAATCACCAGACTTAATGCCCGCTTGCAGCGTTTGATTTGTCGCCTTTGTGATCAGATCGGCCCCATTCTTTTCTCCTAAATGCTCCAGCAGCATGGCTCCAGCCAAAATTGTTGCCGTGGGGTTCGCAATCCCTTTCCCCGCAATATCTGGCGCAGATCCATGAACCGGCTCAAACATAGAAGGAAAATTTCGCTCTGGATTAATATTTGCGCTAGGCGTAAGACCGATGCTCCCGACCATGGCTCCACCGAGGTCGCTTAAAATGTCGCCAAATAAGTTTGTGGTTACAATCACATCAAACCAAGGTGGATTTTGAATAAATTTCATCGTGGCTGCATCGACATAAAGATGTTCGTATTCCACATCTGGATACTCTGCTGCAACCTGATCCACAACCTTGTCCCAAAAAACGAGACCATGTAGCATTGCATTCGATTTGGTCACATTCGTCACGCGATTGCGACGCGTGCGCGCCAACTCAAATGCATAGCGCGCAACCCGCTCTACGCCATGACGCGTAAATACGTTTGTCTGAATTGCAACTTCGTTCACTTGATCAACGTGAACCAACCCTCCAGGACCAGCATACTCTCCTTCGCTATTTTCGCGCACAATAACAAAGTCAATATCGCCTTTTGGATCGGCTAATAACGTTGGCACACCGGGGTAAGATTTTATCGGGCGGAGGTTAATATACTGTTGGAACTGCTTGCGCATGACAAAAATAAATTCCCACGCTGATAGATAATCTGTTACCTGTGGGTTTCCTGCTGCAACAAAGTAAATGGCATCGAATTTGCTAAGGGTATCAATACCACTTTTGGGCATCATCTCGCCCGTTTCCATATAGTATTCGACACCCCATGGATATTCTTGAATTTCGATACCAAAATCTTCTGTTGCCTGAGAAGCGGCTTCAAGCACTTTAACAGCTTGAGGCATAATCTCTTTCCCGATTCCATCGCCTGGCAGAACAGCAATTTTATAGTTTTTCATCCTGATTTCTCATTTCGTTATCGCCTCCCCAAAAACTTTGTCTTATTATCGCGACGGCGGCTCTTGTGATTGCAGCCACAGTGGCTGAGCCTTGCTGATATTAGCTCAAAAGACCGAGATGTCGGGACACGTTTTGGGTAAACAGCGAATATAGCTTGTTAAAAAAAACATCATGGGGCCGCAATAATACTCTATAAAAAGCGAAGAAAATTTCTCTCGTTGCGGTCTTTTAAAGTGTTGCAAATTCCTGACATTGCTTCATTTTTTTGTGATTTCGCGTACCCTCTTTCTACTCGCTGGCGTATTGTTGATAGAGGAGGATTGAGTAGAGGAGAGCTGAGTAGAGAAGAATCGAGTAGAGGAAAATGCACGGTCTTCAGCTACATTTTTCATCGTGATGAAGCGCCTGAACCAGATGCCTCATCATCGGCGTGAATAAGTCTATGGTTCCTTAACAATTTAATTAGTTTTAAGCGTGATCTACCTCTTCGATGGCGATGGCCCGTACAGGCGATCCATCACACTGCTCAATCTTGAGGGGGAGTGCAACAAACTCGACAACCTCTTGCGTTAGGGTCCGTAAGTTGGCCAAACATTCAACGATTACCATCTCGGATCGAAGTAAGATTTGGTGAACTTCCGTTAACTCGGCCCTATTTTCTGGCCGCAATGAAGCCACCGATGGTGTTTCTAAGCCGATCATAACAATGCCTTGATCCACCATCCACGTTGCCAAATCTGCTGAAAGCCGCGGCATATGCGTTCGATAATCCTCTTTGTCCGCATGTAGATCCCAGTCGGTGCGCAGCAGCAAACGCGTACCCGAGCTAATTTTGCCCGCCACCTGCTTCAGATCGTCGACTTGTAAAACAGCGTTGGGCGCAGCGTGAGATAGATCAACAACGAGGGCTGGACCAATGCACTTTTCTAACTCAACAGCATCGATGGTGCCGCCATCATCTAAAAAATGACGCGGCGCATCCATATGCGTTCCTGCATGGCTATACAAATGCAGCATGGTTGTATTAAAACCATCCTTGGCAAACGTTGTGTTTTGCTCCATCTGTACGCCGCGCATCCCGTCGACAAATGTGAGACTTATATCAATGATTCGTCTTGGCATTTTTCTTCTCGAATCGCATCATTTGGGTTTAAATTTCTAGCGAGAATCCTGCTTCGTTAAAGAGGCCAGGGGGAGCCGTTTGTGGGACAAGCAATCGCAATGCTTTTGGTCGAATTTCGCAACGAAAGGGGGTTTGTCCAATCGGCTCACCATCGATATGAAACGGGAATGGTGCAAATGTTTCAATCGAAACATTTTTTGCATAAAGCATCTCTACATTTGGGTCGTTTGCATGATTTTCTAGACCCATTTCTAAAATATAGCGCATCATTGATGACCAAGCGTGGCCCCGAAATAACCATACTTCAAAGTGGCCGTCATCGAGTACGGCATTTGCACTGAGCCGAATTTCGCCCCCTGCGTAAAGACGACAGTTTGTTACCGTAATCATAATAAAATCATCGTCAAACTGTTTTCCGTCAACAACAACTTTTGCACGCGTGCTGGGAATATCTGGCAAGAAAAAGAGTGCCTTGGCCGCATACCCTGCTGGCCCCAACTGTTTAAAAAGCTTTGTGCGCGGCTCTATCTGATCGACAACAAAACTGTCTGCCCCGGTGCCAACCCAAAGCATCCAATAACGACCAGAGTCTTGGGAGCCAAGAGTGCAATACCCAAGATCCATCTCTTGCACACGACCATGCAAAAGTGCCTTTGATGAGTCAACAAGCTTGTATGGCTCTAGCAGATTGGGGCGTGGCATGCGTAACTCTTTGGCAAACGAATTGCTGGTTCCCACTGGCAAAGGGGCCATAATCGTTTGAGTATTTGCAAGACCGTTGGCAACTTCGTTTAGCGTGCCGTCGCCACCCGCTGCCAATACAAGACCATGCCCCTCTTCGGCTGCATGGCGTGCCAACTCTGTCGCATGACCAGCGCGAATTGTTGGCGTAATATATACGTGCCAACCACGCTCCTGCCAAAATTGCGAGACGCGGCGAATAGAGCTATCGCGGTTTCCATAGCCTGCGTGTGGATTATAAATTAAGGTTGCTTTTGAAGAGAGTACAGACATGCTTGACTTCTATGTATTATATATGAATGATTTTTATTGTTGAGTGTAACTGTTTCGTTTTCGGTCAGTTTTCGGTCAGTCGAATCGAGTAGAGCGGGATGAAACCATATAGCAACGAACGCAAAAGATGAATCGATACCGTTATTCTTTAACCGTTACTTGAACTATAACTTGAACTATAACCATAGTCTACATCAAGACATTGGTCGTGGCAATTGGATCAACTTGCTTCGTCCACGATGTGTAGAATAGAAAGCTTACGAAATAGAAATTATGTCAGCTCTTTTATCCAATAAATTGTGATGAAATTGAAATACAGACAGAACGATTTTTTTAGTAAAATATAAAGATAGATCTATTGCAAATGTAATCTAATTATGTGACAGTTTATCTTTTATTTTTAAATAATTTGCTAAATCTATTGATTCTTTGGGAGCTCAGGGGCAACTGCTATCGTAGGTCACTTTTTATGGTGACACAATTTCGCTGGAGCAGGCTTGTCACTCTAAAAGAGTGATTTACACGGCCAACCACCTAAGATCCGAGAGAACCAATCTATTTTATTACCCATCCATATGTATTAAATGCATTATGTGTTAAATGCACCGCAGCACAGACAGCCTCTCTTAATTTTTTAAGAAGCTTTTTGTTCGTTGTATCTATTTGGTTGTGTTTGCTAGATATATTTATTAATTTTATTTAGAAATAAAACAACGTGTTCCGACAAAACATTATAGTGCCCCAGAAAAGTTTTGTCTCATTATGACGTTTTAAAATAGGATTTAGAAATTTTCTGGGGCCTTAATACCCAATAATCTATAGTTTGAAAAATGACAGATATGAAAGTAATGGTAAATATGAAGGAGTATTTTATGTTTTATTCAAGGCACAAATTGCCAGCAAAATCTAGAGTAACTGCTAAAGCAGCGCTACTGATTTTGGCGTTTGTATTTGGAGTCGGCTTGCACTTTAGTCTTAATGTGCCATCAGCTTCAGCACAGGTGCCAACGAATCCACCAACGGTAATACCAACAGATCCGGCAACTGCAGTACCAACGACTCCGCCAACGGCTCCGCCGACGGTAATACCAACGGATCCAACAGCAGTACCGACCGCACCAACGGTACCACCAACAGTGCCACCAACAGTACCAACGGTACCAACGGTACCAACGGTACCAACCGTGCCACCAACAGTACCGACCGTACCAACAGTACCGACCGTACCAACGGTACCAACCGTGCCACCAACAGTACCGACCGTACCAACGGTCCCAACAGTGCCACCGACGGCAATGCCAACGGACCCACCAACGGTACCAACGAGTCCGCCAACGGCAATGCCAACGGATCCACCAACGGCAGTACCAACGGATCCGCCAACGGTGATACCGACGGATCCGCCAGTGGCGCCAACACCAGTGGCACCAACACCAACGCCAATGGATCCACCGCCGACGGTACCAACCGTACCGACCGTGCCGACCGTGCCACCAGAACCGCCAGAGCCTACAATGATCTCACCGATGCCAACAGATCCACCACCGACAGTAGCACCAACACCAACACAAATGCCTCTCACATCAGGCGTGTCTCTTGGTAGCATCGGTGATACCATCTGGTCAGATCCAGACAATGATGGCAATGAACTTGTGGATGGCGACGACATTCCGCTTGAAGGCGTAACCGTGCTTTTACTCGATGCAAATGGCGACGTTGTAGCAACCACTGTAACCAGTGCCGACGGTACGTATCTATTCGATGATTTGCCCTATGGCACCTATACCGTCATGGTTGATGTAACCACACTGCCAAATAACAAACAAGGCAATCCGGCATATGATCCAGACGGCGGTGCAGACAACATGTCAACCGTCACAATCGGTGCGATGAACCCACATGATCGTGATCAAGACTTTGCCTACTACATCGTAGCGCTTAAACCAACGCCAGATGCAACCGTAGTAGGGATCGGCCAATTCGCAGCAATCGAGTTTAGCAAAACTGCGGATAGACAAGTCACAACACTAGTCGGCGACCGCATGATTGAATACACGCTGAGCTACACAAATACCGGAAACGCTGATGCACTAGATGTAAGCATCATTGAAACAGTCCCTATGCACACAACATTCGATAAGGCGAATAGTGATGCTGGATGGGATTGTCCAAATGCCAGCACCGGGGGAGTCGTCTGTACCATCAGCATCGGTACCGTCGCCTCAGGCGCATCGGGTAGCGCAACCTTCTTTGCCGTGATTGACCCATTCCTTCCTGAATCGGTCATGCAGATTTCGAACAGCGCAAACATCTTGGGTAACCTCGGTGCGGGCCTTGGCGTAGCAGGAGCCGGTACAGCAGGCCAAAATGTTCAGATTCAGCGACCAACAGCTTTAGGAACAACCGACCAACCAATCCAGTTTATCTACTTTATCCGATTACCATTTGTAATTCAGTAAAGTGACTGAACTAAACCGAATTTGAACCATCTAAATTCGTGAGTCTACAAGCTAAATAACAAAAATGGTGGGGCAATAGAACGAGAAATCGTTTCTGCTACCCCACCATTTTTTATTGGCACACGCTGCGCCATCCGTACAATTTATATATGTCAGCTACCCGCCAAACATCGTGCGCATCTCCTGTATATCTGCTGGCGTCACCCGACAGCAGCCACCTAACAACTGACCCCCCGCCGCCCGCCACTGCATTGCCAACTCGCCAAAATTATCCACGCTCGACCCATCAACCCACGCATGATTCGCCGCATCCCACGCCTCGCCTCGGTTGGGATAAGCCAGCAGGGGCTTCCCCGTAACCTGGCCTGCACGCGTCAACAAAGCCGACACAAAAGAAGGCGGCGTGCAATTTACCCCCACAGCGACAACCTGTTCGTGCGATTCCACAACCGCCACGCATTCTTCAAAAAGCTCACCCGCACAAACCCGTTCACCATCACAGCAGCTAAACGAGATCCACCCCGGCACATCAAACTCCGCCAGCAGATCGACCACCGCCTCTGCCTCGACCCGACACGGAATCGTCTCGCACGCCAGCAGATCCGCCTGCCCGCTGCGCACCATCTCTGCCAGCACCGCCATGCGCGGGCGATGGAAATCAATCAGCGCACTTCTTGGCAACTTATAATCACCCGTGTACTCCGATCCATCAGCCAGAAACGCACCATAGGGGCCAATCGACACCGCAACCAGCGGTCGCACCCGCGGGCTTGGATCATCTGCCCGTGGCCGATTTTTCCAAAAGTCGTTGCGCGCCTCATCCGCCAAACACACCGCCAACCGCATCAGATCCGCTGCCGCGCCATGATCCAGCCCGAGCCGCGCAAACCCTTCGAACGTAGCCTGATACGTGGCCGTGATCGCCACATCTGCACCCGCCGCAAAATAGTCAGCATGAACCTGTCGAATCAAATCAGGATTATCCAACAGCACCCGCGCCGACCACAGCGGATCGTCGATATCTGCGCCGCGCGCTTCAAGCTCCGTCGCCAGCGCACCGTCAATCAACAGCGGCATCTCATCTGGAATGGGAAAACTAAATCTACTCACCCTCAACCCTTCAACCCTTCAACAACAACAATATATTCGCCCTTTTGTTTGTCGCGTGGCTCAAAGAGGGCGATCAGCTCGCTAAGCGATCCGCGTGAAACCTCTTCGTATAGTTTCGTCAAGTCGTTAGCAACAGCAGCGGGTCTATCGCCATAAACGGCCAGCGCATCTTTGAGAAATGCCACCAGCCGATAGGGGCTTTCGTAGAAGATCAGCGTGTGCGGAGACTCTAGATCAACTTTGAGAAAATTCTGCCGTTGACCAGATTTACGGGGCGGAAAGCCGCGAAAGGTAAAGCTGTGCAGTGCCAAACCAGAAAGCACCAGCGCCATAATCAACCCAGTCGGGCCAGGCGTCATCGTGATCTCGATATCCGCGCCATCGGCATTGGCTTGCAGCACGCTGCGCACCAGCGTAAAGCCCGGATCGGCAATGCCCGGCGTTCCCGCATCGGTCACCAGCGCGATCGATTGGCCCGCCTGCAGCAGTGACAGCAGCCGCCCGCCCGCCCGCCGCTCGTTATGTTCGTGGAAAGCGATCTGCGGCTTGTCGATCTCAAAATGTTTGAGCAAGCGTCCCGTTTTGCGCGTATCTTCGCTGGCGATGTAATCCGCATTGCGCAGCGTTTCCAAACTGCGCAGCGTAATATCGCCAAGATTGCCGATAGGTGTGGCTACAAGTGTAAGCATAGGGATATTGTAAGCGTCGATAGGAGGAAGGGGCAAAGTTAAAGGGGAGTCAGACTAGGGGGGGATGTTGGAGTGTCTTGAAAAATGGAGTCAACTGTCTATGTTTTATCCTGATCTAAAAAGCGGATCCTTATAAATTTGAGAACAATTTTAGCTGCTCAAGGTAGCCAAGAGAATTCTCTTGGCTACCTTGAGCAAAAACACTTGAGAAAAAACAGTAGTAATACTACAAAGCTACTTACTCACAACCTGTGATAGTATCAGTGCCTGCACCACCGCTACAGCTATCGGTACCCGAACCACCATCTAGCTTATCTTTACCACCTTCACCAAAGAGTTTATCGTTGCCCGCATCACCATAAATGTGGTCACCTTTTGCACCACCGCGTATTGTGTCATTGCCATCACCACCGTGAATGGTATCGTTGCCATTTTCGCCATCTATTGTGTCGTTGCCTTCATCGCCGTGGATAGTATCATCTTCTGGCCCACCGGTTATAACGTCGTCACCGGGACCGCCATAGATGGTATCTTTTTTCCATCCGCCATCTATTGTGTCATTACCACCTTGGCCGTAAACCGTATCGCGACCATCACCAGCTTCGATATTGTCATTGCCTGATCCTGCACAGATGATGTCATGACCCCATTTGCCCCTGATTGTGTCATTGCCACCTTTTGCAAGAATGATGTCATCTCCGTTCGTGCCATCAATTACATCATCACCATCCGTGCCAACAATTGTGGGCGTGAGTCCTGCACATGTTTCACCATTTGCTGGTTCCACAAAAAGTAGAAGATTAGGCGTACCGATATATACTCCAGATAATGTATCTTGGGTCGCATTACCAAGTATGAATGAGGTTACCTCAGCAACTGATGAAGCAGGTGCTGCCTCTAGACGCAGCGCCGCAGCCCCCGCCACGAACGGTGCTGCCATAGATGTGCCACTCATTCGCTTATTTTGTGAATCATTTCTAATTCCTGCTGAGCGGATGTGCTTTCCAGGAGCAAATAGATCAACACACGAGCCATGGTTCGAAAATCCTGCCTGCTTGTCGTATCGAGTTGATGCACCAACCGTCAGAGCATTAGGAACTCTGGCTGGTGAAGTGTTACAGGCATCCACATCATCATTTCCAGCCGCAATGACATATACCACACCGCTATTGATCGAGTCTCGTACTGCGTCATCTAAAGCTGTATCAGTCGGACCACCCAAGCTTAGGTTAACAACTGCTGGGCTGACATGATTGAAGGTTACCCATTCCACTGCAGCGATAACATTGCTTGTTGCTGTATCACCACTACAGCCAGGAAATACTTTGACAGGATGCAGCATTACGTCCTTTGCCACACCATGTTCCT
>JAUKWC010012994.1:0-19662 GCA_032356245.1 Endocladia muricata | reverse complement strand
CGCTGTCGGAGGTGGAGAGGGGCAGGGAGTGCGGATGATCGTGGGGTGTGGTATACAAACTGGAAAGAATGTAGGGTGGGAGGGGTGGCGTCGTTCAAGAGTGGTGAGGCGTTTAGTATTTGAAGCCGTGCCGGGAGTGTCGGCTGTTGGAGGTGGAGAGGGTGACGGAGTGCGGGTGAAGGTGTGGTGTGGTGTGCAAACTGGAAGGAAAGGCGGGCGGGACGTGTGGCGTCTGTCAAGAATGGTGAGGCCTTTGGTATTTGAAACGATGCTGGGAGCGCGGACTGTTGGAGGTGAAGAGGGCGAATCAATGCTGGTGGTGGTGGAGTGCGGTCTACAAACTGGAACGAAAGGCGGGCGGGACGGGTAGCGTCGTTCAAGAGTGGTGAGGCGTTTGTTGTTCGATGCGATGCGGGGATTTTTGGCTCTTATATGTGGAGAGTGTGAGAAAGCGCGAGTGATAGCGGGATGTGGTGTACAAACTGGAAGAGGTGCTGGGCGGGGTGCGAGGCGTCGTTGAGGAGTAGCGAGACGTACGGTATGCGATGCAATGCGAGCATCGCGGGCAGTTGGAGGTGGGGCGGGCGAGGGAGTAGCGGTGATTGTGGGACATGTTGGAGAAAATGTAGATTCGTCCAAAAACTGTAGAAGGACTATTGGTGTAGCAGTATGGAAATTTAACACAACAAGACCGAACGTTCACCACGCGCAGTGAACGTTTCGTTTAGTTTCAGTTAGTGCGTTGCGCAGCTGAACGTTTCGCAGCTCCGAATGCACCAATACTGCATCCGGAGCTGCGAGAAGTGCAGTTGTTGGGCAGTACAACTATGAATGGCCTGTCACATGTGGAAATACGCTGCGGAGTATAACTGCATCCTGGACTTGCGCAGCCCGTAGTATGTCACCTAGTATTACTAGACTCGGCCTTCCACCAAGTGGACGTACGGGTCTAGTATTACTACATCCAGAACTGCAAAATGTGCAGTAAACCACGGGTATCACTTCGCCTCGTGCGGCACTCCGTGGACGTCCGCATCCATTTCCAGAAACAGAGACGCACCTTGTAACCCTCGCACGACCTATATGCCGTTTCTGACTAATAGTATTGCAATAGGACACACTGCTATGCTGCGCAGATCACACTGAAAACGGGCTTCGCTCAAGAGAAGTATCGTCACAAACAACGGCGTCAGGCCAGTTTACCTCTACATGTGCAGAACGTCGCCTATCCGGAGAGCCGACTGATTCTTATCGAGACGAAAAGAGATTGTGGGAGAATTTCCAACGAACTCATCAGGAATTATGCTAGAATGGGCGTCACTCAGACAATAAGGTATTTCACAGCACGGAAGCGTCGCAATGAAATATCTGTGTTCATTGATACTGATCTTCCCTTTTCTGGGTAGCACACACTACACGTGTCTTGCGTCATTTTTCAAGCAACAACAGGGTGCTCTATCTTGGCTTTGATTTTGGAGGATATGTGTGTGTAGTAGTAATGTTCGCATTCTTCGTGAATGAGCATTGCTGCGCAGCAGATCTTTCTGGATGTGAGGATTTATGAGTTTAGCTGCTGTTCTTTTGACCGCCTTTAGTATCACGTGCGCTCTACTGGGACTGGACCGTGTGAAATGAAGGCCTACCCGTGCGCTGGCAATTGTTAGAAACTCGAAATCGGCTGCTCCTGCCCGTATGAGCCAATGTTGCACCCAAACCGAAAAATAATCATCAACTAACACTGTCAGCTATAGTTCCGCCGTTCCTTTAGACCTTCCGTAGTGTCTACTGGACATTTGGCGTCATACTGTATGAGGCCAACTTTCAAGTGGAAGCGCAAAACCACTAGGATGCTTTTTTAGTTTCCTCGTCCTGCCCAAGCAACGCCCCGCAGTGATGACAGCTCGGATACTCTGGGACTATCCGTCTTCACCCACAGCAGGAGCGAGTTTGCCAACAGATATCCCGAAGAGTCTTCAACTTTCAAGAACCATGTCTCCCACTTCCGACCGCCATCGCATCATTGGATCGCGATTTCATACTCGCACTCGCCTTGTAACCCCCAACTCCACATGTTGGTGGACATACAGTGCCAATTGCAAGGTCAAGAGAGTGTTTGGAACCGTTAGAACTGTCAAGAAGTCCAAGGTTTACGGCAGAAATGTCACTGACGTCAATGTCAGCTGGGGGCTTGCCGATAGTCTCAACTTCATGTCCCTGCAGCTGACAAACGGCGAAGCAAGAGAGGCCCTGGAAAACGCCGCTGAAACAGGAATCCTGTTTGGTCCTCAGAGATCTGAGCGATTGGGAAATCAGTCAGGCGGTTTAGAGGCGGGTGTTGACACCTATCTTGTCACATCCATGGCTGGAGAGAGTCATGGTGTCAGGAGTAGCACAAGCGAAAATGCATCTGGCTCGATAACTGAGGTCAACGATATATTGTCGACTCGCCCAGAAGTCACAATGGAAGTGAATGGCTTCATTCGCACGAACCCTTGGGAGGTGATCGGTTTAGTCAACGAGAGTTTATCTACGAGCATACATCCTGCATCACTGACACCATTTGGGTACTTCGTGTGGACATTCCCGCGGCATCATCACAGTGACATGGTCTTGTGGAAAAATACGAAAGTAGAAAGCAAGTATTTCGAGACAACAAGCAAAACGGTGATATTTTATGTTTTTTCGGGGTTTTGGTCCTGATGACAACATGCCAGTTCAGCAATCGCCAGACATTGTCAAACAACATCAAGAGCATCAAAAAGTTGCCATCTGCACGTTTTGGTGACACAATGCCTCGGAACCGTCTCGAGCGGCTCCGCACCTGCACTGCATTTACCAGGGCTGAAAGCAGCGCAAAGACTATGGATCTGGAATGGAATCTAGTCAGAGGTTTGGTTGATGCAAATAGTGACCATCGTGCCACAATATCCAAGCAATCGCGTCGATGAGAGTATGTCGAGATGGTACGGGCTAACGGGCAGCTGGAATTTCTATTGGCATTCCACATTATGCGTCGCTCGATCGCACGCCGGAAAGTTGATGCGAAATGGAGCAGTTTATTGTGGTGACAGTGTCATCATGATTCCTCTCGAGCTGACATCATCAGCACATGACGATGGCCACCAACATGTCGAGAGAAGTTATAACCATGTAATATCATTACTTATCAAACTGGTTGAGCCATAGTTTTACAGGGACAGAGTCATCTGTGCTGACTCATAGCTCGCATCGGTCGACATAGCTAAAGTGCCTGTTGATAACGGCCTGAAATTTACTCGTGTTGTCAGGACAGCCAGAAAAGGTTACCCTTTCGACTAACATTCAGGACTAGAAATAGTCGAGAAGGGTTCCCACTTGACGATAGTCACTAATGAGCTCATTGTCATGGCCGCCATGTCAGTTGATCTGCAGAGACTCCATTTCACCAGCTCTACCGGGATAGCCTTGGCTGGTGGCAACATGCGCCGTGAGAGTCGAAGGTCCCGCGACGGAAACCTTCACTTTGACAGGATTAAAATTGTCATTCCGAAATTGAGTGAGAACTACAGTAGAAAATTCTCTCAGGTTGACAAGCATAACCGCTGTCGACACGGTGTCTATGGGCTGAAAACGATGTTCAAGGTTGAAGATTGGGCGGCGCGAGTCATCCCCTCTCTAAACGCTATCTGCATCACTGACTCCCGTAAGCTTTGGTCGGGGTGCCGAAAGAGTCGGTTATTGACTCCGAGCACTCCATACTGTCAGTTCGCATAGGAACGTATTGCTGACGGTGTAAACGGAGCTTTGCAGGCTCATGCGAGGTCTGCAGCTGATATTCGGCATGACAGCATGGACTTTCACAAAGGTCTTGGGGTCCACCTGACCCACTCCAAGCGCAGAAGTCTGTTGTCTGGCGAAACTTCACCAAATACGGCTCATCAATCTCCCTATTCTTTTCGTGAAAATATGAAGAATACGGAAGTTATATACCCAGGTTGTTTCCGAGATATTCGCCGAGAAATTAATATTCGTCATCAAGACACTGGCAGGAATTGCTTCAAGTAGCATGTTCTGCAAGTCCATGGTTTCAAATATGAAGGAAATGAGGAGTAGCGTTAAAAGGTTTTGAGTAATTTCAGAAGTAAAGTCCGGCTGTGATGTTGGTGGGCTATCCTGACTGACAGCGTAGTTATAGCTTCTAAATGTCTACAAAAAAAAAAAAACATCTATAGCCCCCAACAGTTCTATTGGCGTCACGAGACTTGCTGGATCTCGGTGCATGTCTGCGGAGTATCCCTTTAGAAGATGTCGCCTTATGCTATCTTCTATTCGAGTGAGCTCTTTAAAGGAATCCTGAAGCTCTACTACTACGGAACCTGTTGAGTCCTCAGAGAGGAATTCGAAGCGCAACGACGCTAAGCGAGAATCGAACTCGCCGATAGATGCTCTCCTAGTGGCACGAAGACCACTGGACTAACTCGTCGCAGAGAGAAATAGTTGTAAACATGTTTTTACTTGAACGCAAAAAAAGCACGAGGTGGATGGTAGAGGTACTACACCCTTAGAATCTGATAAAAATTAGATGGTTTAATTTATTTTCTGCAGTTATGGTTTTGACGTCATACGAGGCCAGAGTTGACCTCACAAGTGGCAAAACTCACTGTCCAATAGACACTAGCCCAGTCATTCGATTCAGTTAGTCTTGGGTCCTTTTTATAGCGGTAATATTCAGTCCGGAACTGACAAGTGGACAGATGATCCCACCTCTACATCGGTCGTACCCACTCTGTGTATCCTTGAACCCCTTAACTGGATTTCTGAACCGGTGCCTCCTTTTCCGCTCATGCCCTTCGCTGAGACTCGCGCTGATGGTGGTGGTGAAACAACTCGCCTATCGCGCTTCCCGGCAGCGAAGGATATCTTCATAGCGCGTAGTGGGACCCTAGTTCAAGGCATCTTGGTATCTTTAATCTGACACTACTGAATACAAAGCGCAGAGCTTGTGGTGCTTGCCCTTCCTGTTATCGCTTTTCGCGCGATAACCAGCCGCCTCTCACTTATCAAGTTACCTGGTCGCCGTATGGATGACCGATTCGGGTGGTGCCTCGAGACATATGTACGGGGTTCCACAAAACTTTCGGGGCGTAAGCGAGATCATGAACGCTTGCCGATTAGAAATCGATTACAAACAGTGCATTTTCCTCGAGTATTGTCCCATGATTCATCTGCAGAGTTTCTCCCCGCGGAATGCCTGACGTAAACTTTCTTCGACGTGGCGCTGCGAAAATGTTTTTCTTACACTTGACCGCTCATCTGTATAATACGGCCAGATTTGCGGCTTCTGTAGTGTAGTCTTCCGAACATGATTCATGCAGATGGTGTCAGAAATAGCCTCGACTTGAACATACTCGTGCTGTGTACAAGCTTTCCATATGCGGGAAAAAAAATGAACTGCGTGTAAATCCCTGAAAGCGACTGATTATTTTGCTATTTTGAAGTAGTGTACCACGGCTGTAGTCAACGCAATGACTCTCCAGCTTAACGAGCAAAAACCCGGCAGAAGTCCTCGTACGTATCAAAATATACGCGACAATCGCCATACGGACTGTATCTCTCCAAGATTATATTACACTTATTGCCTCTGTCGCAAAATTAGTTCGACTAGAGTACGAGTATCATCACCAAACTGGTCAATCTGGTAATTAGCTGAAATAAGTCGAGCATTTTATCTGCAAAATTACCCAGTACAATTATTTCTCTATTTCCCAATAGACTTCGTCTCTAAACATCGCTTGGGAACTCTATCGCAGGTCTATAATGCATCACTGTACGTGACTTGATTGCCCTCATTCGCAGCATTTTGTCGAAAAACGCATGCTATAAATACCCTTCATTTCCTTTTCCCTCCGAACTCGAAGCAACAACACGAACCTTCCACACCTGTCCACAACCTGCATGTTGTCAGGAATAAAGTAGAAATCTCCAAAACTGCGTTCACATCAGAGACCGGGTATTCATTCTCGCGTTGAAAGATGCATCTAAGAGGGTAAATCTGCCGTGAAATTTATACTGCATGAGTTTATCTAGTACTGTACTGTACAACGTACCGTATAAAAAAAACAGCGATCTTGTTATCTCTATCCTATACATGTGTGCACGATTTGTATTTACTTTGGGATCCAAAAGGTACAGGTTGGGTTCATATCAGTTCGGGGAAAAAGTGAATAGATTAGAAAAAATGCAGTAGACTTCGTTTTGTTTCGTAGTCCATAACATCGTCGTGAGATTAGAAAAGGGCCTACAGCGAGTGCTTATTTGGCAGTTAGCCTCATGCGCGGCCAACTTTCGCGGAGATATTCAAGTATCAAAGAGATGTCCACTTTCGCTGTTCTTCGTATCCACAGGAAGTTTTTCGAGTACTCTTTTCTGGCAGAGTGAGCTGCAGGAAAACTCTGCAAACGTTTTGGTCAGTCTGAGATTAAGTGCAAAGGAGTATACTACGCCTTCTTTTGGTGTCAAGGAAGAGGGTAAGGTAAGTTACACGTACAACAAGTAGCATATTCATCAGAGGTATTATGTAATGTACATAATTTCTCGATGGTCAGTTAGCCTCATGTGAGGCCAGAGTTGACCCCATATGAGGCAAAACCCAATGTCCAATAGACACTACATATGCTCCACGAACAAATACAGTACGATTTCATGCTGAAATTGATAGGTATATGTTTCGACAGGCCCAGGTACAAAAAGAATAAACGGACTCTCGAATCCCGACAAGAGTGATTGAGAATATCAGTTGACCGCTTGACGTCAGGAATAAATTGCCCATTAATTCACACCGCTGCATGTTTCAGAAGTCTTCCTTAACGTTCTGGTGCAGTCCAATTTTGATCGGACCCGTTGAGTTCGGCATTGCATTTCCGAAGAAGGTTGTAATCCACGAGAATACGTGTCGGTAACTGTCAAGTACAGTAGCAAACTCATACTGTAGGAGTATTCCGTCAGTAGGAGCGATATGATGGAGTATGATTTGAATGGTGAACTTAATTTGAAGGTATGGTTGATCATCAATCACGTACAGGTGGTGTACAGTACCTGGCCAATAGAGGCAAAGTGGTTCGTACAGTACGAAATATGAAATAGATTGAACTGCAAGATTCAGGCCTTTCCGTCATTAACAGACGTACCAAATCGGGGTACGCAACTCAAGTCCCCAACACCTCCACACGTTACTCGTTACCGCGTTTTAGTGTTCGTTCAGGTCTGCTGTAAACACCAACCACCCATGACCCTTTCCGCTACATTCTATCCTTGAAACTGAAGTTGTCAAATACCTGCTATCTCAGAATTGTCACTCCAGCGACGTTTGAAGCTAGCACCATAGGTCATAATAATAACCTTTTCGCTCCAAAATGAGAAAGTACAGCTCATCACTTGCCTTTTTTTTGGTTGACTTACCGAAAAAGCCAATGCGACGCATGTTCGCAGGATTATATCCAGAGCAATTAGTCATACTATACTTAATTGTAAGACCTAGAGATACATAATTTTAATTATATTCACATTCGAGGAATACTGTTAGTTCCAAACTTCGGAATGGTTGCAACAGTAGCTAACTGATTGGCGGTAAAATCGACGCCAAACAATCTGACCGTCAAGACCCTGGTAAATGAGGCATAGTTTTTGAGAGTATCCGAGATTCTTTCAAATTGCGAATTGGCCTGCGTCAGCTCCGACACTTCGAGGATTAGGAGCTTCCGTTACAGCAATAAATACTAGTAAGCGTTTGTAGAACAAGGTACAAGCTCAGAAAATGGCTTCATCTCAAAGGAGGCAAATGGACACCCTGACAATTTGGAGATATAAAACACCTATACTTGTGTCCAGCGTTGCGATGATAACTTCCTTCTTGCTCAGTTAAATAAGAATATAAATCTGGGCCTGCGACAGACTATAGGTGAAAATGGCAAGTGCTGGATTCTTTGCGATACTCATATAATTGATTTATTGGTATTCATGTAATATACGGCAATCTAAAACTATAAAATGCCTGGCATTTAGTGCAACTTAAAACCAATGGTATAATATTGATAAATGAGGCACGCATGCTAACAGTGGTAACATGTTGTGGAAAACAAACTTCGTCAGAAAATGTGAAATCTTCCAACGGGGGACATTTTTGGGGAAACAAATCCTCCATTCGAAGGCCAATCGGTAAAGGTTAGTGGTTGGGTATAAGAGGAAACGCGAACTACATGCCAGACGGTAGACTACGGAGTGTAAAAAATTCTGTTCTAATCACCCTAGAAAGAAAGTTTGTTTCTCTGGGTGATGGAACTACATACAATATCACAAGATTATCGTTAAGGCACACGGCAGTGAATAGTCTCAGCAACAACACATAGTGTTATATTGTCATCATACTGGAGTGCGGGTTTGCGGACTGGAAATAAGAGGTCCCTCGAGGTTGGAGAGGTAGTCGCGTGTAAAGTGCGTCCCACATGAACGTCGAACCATGGTAAGCGATACTTTCTTAGTGCGTTTTGAAAAACAATTGCCATTACCAGCAAAAGAAGTCCTCTTTGCCAGTTGACAACAGCAGAAAGATATATCTTGCACCATCAGGTTGTTTTGGATTTGGATGTACCTCACAGGTACTTTCCAATCTGCCGCACCCTACGGCCCTATCCGCCAATCGGTGAAGAAGCCCCTAGTTCCTCAATCCCTATCTCCGGAATCCCCTATCCCTAATCCATTGACCTCAGAATACAGGGCTCAGAAATGAACTCTCCACGCGGGTTCACATTCCAAGAACAGGGTTTTGTTTTGCGCAGCATTACACCATGACATATTCTGCTAGCCTAAACTGTCGCTCGACTCAGAAATATGAGCAAACAAAGCTGTAAAATTACAGTGGCGAAGGTAGAACATAGCCGTGTCAGTCACAGGACACTTTTCGAAATATAACCGTTGAGCTCCTTGTCAAACGGGTCAACTTTTAGTTGCATGAGAGTGTACGAACGTGTATCGAAGCCATATTTGTACATTTTCTGCTGTTTGTGACATCGGCCACTGAGGACGGTAAAGTAATCGCGTGATATATAATTTTGACGTTCTCTCGCGAGTCATTCCCAGGCGAGGGCATACAGACAGATGTTCGCCAGCTGTCAGTAATGGTTACGCATGGGTCGCAGATGTGCTCAGGACTAGTACCCGTCTTCTTCGTACCCAAAAGCTTGCGGCATGATTTCTGGATGTAGAACGAAATGATGGAAATGCAACTTCCCATGCTCCGCAAGCAAAGCACATGATAGCCGTGTACAAATATAATTACGAAACACGAAGAACGTCTCTGATTCACCTTCTGAAGTAAGCACTATTTCTTCTGAGTTGGCCGGGGTTATGAGGGAATCGAGGTATTATAGACATGATTGACTCGGGTTTGACATGACCTAAACATGGGTCATGGCATGATCGAGGGGCTTCCACCCCGGCATTGTCGACATACTGAACATACATATTACGCAGTTTTACTGCTCATTTTCCTCCGATGCCTCTAAAAGCTGTCTGCCCGGAGCATTCGACACACTTCGCATGTATGTTTCGATATAATACCTGCTATTGCCCATATTATCGTTGCTCTGGACAGCCCGCATATGATTTCACCTATCACTGTGGGCTTGTGGACTTAGGCGTCGTCCATCGTGATGATGTCTACACTACACAGTACATGACCGCCTGCAGCACTTTGAATTATCTCATTCTATGGTTATGGGGACGGCAAACTTGATCAGCTTCTAAGTCAGTTCGTACAGGTAACTACAGCGAACAAGCAACGCACGCAACACGTGGCAGCTGTATTGTGGTCTATCTTGAAACTAGGGCCTCATCATCTACTAATTAGGGTCGGTTGGTAAGATAATTTCCAAAAGCCTCACCAGTCTGCAAAACTGGTAGTTTGTAGGCGGATTCACAGAGAGTATTACAGCCAGAACAGCTTCATGTATATATTGGGCGATATGGAGGGTTTGGAGTCTGTGCAGCGAACGAAGTCAATGGTAGAAAAGTTAGATGGCGATAGAGTGACATGCAGAAAGGGACCGCAGACGATTAGTTCTATGTTCGAGCATGATGAATTTGCAGCGTCCTGAAGAAAGAAAAAAGGACTCAGTTTTCCTGTAGTGTCAGATTTACTGCAAGGACAAGGGAAGTACCGTAAACAATTCCTAAGCGCAGAACCAACATGTACACTTACAAACGAAACTACTTTTGCTGAAACACACGTTTTGTACGCAGCAATAAGTCTTTGATTTGTTTGGAGACATTCCCATGGTAGCAATATGCCTTCGAACAGATATAGGTTTACGGATGCAGTCGCGTTCACTGAGGGAGGTAGGCTATCACTACTGAATCGAAGCGTCAATGTTCATATCAATGCCAGGTTCTATGCCGGAGGCTGGTACACGCCAATCGAGGATAAGCAGAATTGTACTCGAAGAGGACAATTGTAACTCTCGTTGTCACCCGGCAGCGAAATATGAAGAAATCAAATGGGTAGTCATATCGGAAAGAAAGTTGCAGAAACGAATGCGCACGGTGTATCATAGTAGCGTACTGCGCAGCAGTTCGTCTCGGCGTGTCAGTGGCCTATACTATCGGCCGTCGGCTATGCCAACTGCAAGCTGAACACGTTCGCACTGCAACAGCACTATGTGACTTGTCAGAAGTCGGAGAAGTAATGCTCTAAAAGGTCTGTTGATAGAAGGTCCCCCACAGAAAGGCGACAATAGCGGAGTGGATATATTATATCTGGCACAAGTCAGGGGCACAAAGGCAAGTCAAAGTCGCCTGGCAGAGAGATCGGTTCGGGAAATTTTCATCTCTGATGCACAGACTTCATTATTATCAGACTAGCTTTTTCGTGCGGCAAACTCCGAACCTTCTTGCCACCTCTCCCAGTAGTATGGTCCTACTTCAAAGACCAGGCCTTTCTTCTGTCTTCTTTTGTCGTCTTTTTGGTGCATGTTTGGTACATGCTGCATGGATAGTGGTAGGAAAGGGGTTCACCAGCCTGCAATGTTACAGAATAAGGTTGTATGTACAGTCAAGAGGGCTTATCTGCGTGACAAAAGGACAAAATATGAGTGATTCGTAGATGGGAAGTTTCCCAAGTACAAGGTTCACAAGTCGCCTTGTCTCTTGTCAGACTAATCCTTAAACATGCATCTACACGCACGTAACTGTCCGGCCGGTTCTGTCATTCAGCCCATTTCTATGACGGTATAGCCCAGACTTGCTCTCTACAGCAGACGCCTTACAGGCCACCGGTTCTTAACAGAACTACATTAATCTCGAGTTGTACAAGTCTAATCTCTGCTTACTTTATCGAGAACGCTGACCTTTGTCTGGGGGCTGCAGACGCTCTTCGTTACTTAGACGTATTTGAAACGGAGGGGGGAGCTTCTAACGCGTGGATATTGAATGTAACACTCCGCGCATAACTTTTCTGCGAGTATGGCTATTTGCCATGAGTGTATCATAGACTCTGGTGGCTATCCGTTAAATAAGATTTGAAACTTGGGGATTACTGTGACGATAAGTACGAACCTACACCTACCCTAGTGACATCATATGTGAAATCCATACTTTTCATGTCCGCTGCAGTACAGAGCGCGGATTTATGATACTAGATCACTTCAGCACTTGAAACTTTCTACGTGGCCGTTGCCTTCCTACCCGTCAAGGATATTGCCTTTTTGGTTATTCACAATGCTGTGGAAATGATGACGTTTTCATGTTGCGAGGCGGAAATGGAATCGGTGAATTTTCTGTCCACAGCAGTCATTCTGTAAGGCGGATAGAATGAAGGCAGACTATATGGACTGTCGGAGATAATGGTGTGTTGATATCGAGCTGTTCCCGAAATTCTGTCTGAGCTTTGATACGGCAGAATCCGTTTGCGGTCCTGTAGCTGTGTGTACTAGTATGAATAAAACACTGCGACCGTATCAGTTAGCCAGGCACGCAGATAACACTCATCTCGTCAGAAACATTCGTCCAGTATACCATTCTGACGGTGAAACTTCGATATAAACTTGGAAGCCATGATGATTACTGCGGTCGGAATTCCGCCTGTACTTTTCGGCTGCACTTATGAGTATTTGAGCGAAGACGCCTTCGTCACTCAATGCCAGATTCGTGAAGCGGGTGAGGCAAGGGAAGTTATGGGATCTTCGTTGAGGACGTGTTCCCTGTACAAACTTCGAATTCATGCGCAGATTGACATGATCATATCTGCGCCGTAATGGTCATCATACACGAAGCAGCGCCTATAGTGCGAAAAGGATTTTTCGTTGAACGTAAAGATGGAAACATGAAATCTGTCGATGACGGCAACGATTATCTCAATCGGAAACACCCCTTCAGCCTTCTTGACTTTCAGAAGTTTCGAGATTGTTCATTCTAGCGTTCAGTGTGTAGTGCACTACATATGAAAACCTTCTGGCCCGCACGACTGTCACGAACACGGATTGGAGATTCCCAACACGCAGATTTGTAATGTGAAAACCTCTATGGTTTGTTTGACTGGAATGTTCCCTTGCACTCCAAATTCATCTTATCGTTTCAAGTGTAGTCATCTACTTCATCTAGGACGTGGGACGAAATCGAGCGAGACGAAAGGCAGAATTTGAGCTATATATCATTTTGGATATCTCGGCTGGCTGCAAAACGACTACGAAACTGTGTGCTGTCATATCATTCGCCGTTTTATATTCCGATGTCGCCAGGTTACTATCATAACGCGAGATATATCTGTGGCCTGTATTTAGACAGGAAGATAATTTCATTAGTTTTGCAGTATGTGGAGGATGAGCATTGCGCATAGCGTATCCTGGTACACCTACGCTGGGAGCCTCAGCACAGCAACCACGTTTATGTTTATTTGCATGAAACTTGCAAGTAGCGCTCAACATCGTAATGTAACCGAAGATAGCGCGCATATTGATGCGCAACTGTTTTCCAGGAAATAGATGCGGGCATCCACTAGGTGCAGGACGAGGTTTGGGAACACTTTTAGCGTACTGAGTGTTTCGAAATTCTGTGTCTATCACTACTAGACCGGAACTTCCACCAGGTGCATGTCCAGTTTTACTACTACGATACCTAGACCTACAGCGATTGCAAGATCTGGTTATAATATTACTAGACTCGGACGTTCACGAAATGGATTCGCAGGTTAACTAATAGTAGTTACAGAACTGTACTTGTCCACATTCTGATGTAGTACTAGAGCTAAATTACTGCGATCCGTGGAAGTCCTCGGGCCGGGTATACTGCTTTACGAGCTCCTCCGCGTGAGAGTTCATTTCTAGTTTTATTGTAGAACAACTGCACTTTCTGCAATTCCGTATGTAGAGGTAAAATGCTTTGAATTGAATGGAGTAAAATTCCCATCTAGTTTCATTACGTTTCCGTATTGCGAAATATGCAGTATTTGTGGAGTATTTGGACAGCTTCATCACGCCACAATAATGCTCTCACTCTCTTGCCCTCTCTTCCTGCTCCGACGACCCGTAATACTCACAGAAAACCGATTTCTCCTTCTCTTGCTACTGCTGAATGGCAGGGCGCATCCTGGCCGACCCCTCCAGCCTCGTGCCCTAAGCATATGGCATTCGAAGAGGTAAAGATACTTGGAAAGCTGTCTAAGAAGACGTACTGCTTTGCCTAGTCGGATCGTTCGGGGTCTCAATTCGAGTCCCTGTGGCTTTACTAGGTATTTCGAGACGCGTTCGTGTCCTCGTGTGTAGCCACCGTGCCTTCTAATGCCTGTAGATAGTATCAAAGTTAGAGATTGTTTCAGAGAGGGGCATATGAGTATCTCCATAGATATATTTTCGTTGCAGTAGCACTCCTGATTGTATGATTCCATTTTTTCGTTCAGAACTCCAATAACGTACTGCGTATTGCATGGCCTGCCTACTTTCACCGTCAGCACCATCACTCGCACGAGGCTCGTAACATATGGTCGACGTGGGAGTGAGAAAGGGGCCTGTTGTGTTGTAGTCAGTAGATGCGCGGGGATTATCATCTTGAATCCAGTAAGTAAATGACAGCAGCTCCTCAGGCGGACAGAGCTAAATCTCTCCATTCTCCTACCCCTTTTGGTACTGCTTCTCCTTGCATCCCTCCTGGTACGTCTACAATATGCGCTGGAAGGTTGGACAATGCGTCTACTGGTCTTCCGACGCGTTTTGAGCTGCCCAGTATAAGCAATGGTACCGCTATCAAACACAGCGTCGGCCCGAGCTCAGCTCTACTTTGCGTCACAGTTCGGCTGTTCCAGAAGCTGCTGTTCACTGCGAAGAAGATTTCTCTTTTTATCGGGCCTCCAGGCGTCTGCCGGACATGCTTCCACCTACATTCTGACCAGATTCCAGGGCGACCATAAATAGGACTGACGTTTTCATACAGCCCATAGAAGTTCCTCTCGCCAGAGACGAGAGGGTCTCCGGCCTACGCACGGTTGACGAGATCATTCCAATTCTGAGCGCTTACTATTATTCTCTCGGGCGCGTCACAGTTCATACTCGCTCATCCGAATAGCGTTGCTCGTTCACACTCGCTGTCGTCGAGAATGACCTCTGTATGGAAAAGCCTTTATTGGCTTTACATGGGCAACTGCCTTCTATTGTCTCTGGATATATCATCCGGACATCAGTAGCTATTGTTGCGATGAAGATGTGTCGAATGCTATTTCGGGCAGTTGCATAGGCACAAAAATGAACCATCTCAGCTGCCGTTACGACGGCTCGTGACATTTCCCCACGTACTTCGCCTCGATCCTCCCGTGCACATTGCAGTCCACCGTCCATATCCGCATACGTGCAGTCGATTTTGAGGCTGATGCCGCTGTTCAGGACTTGGTGGGCATCTCGGCCCAGGCAACAGCTGCAACCGCACAAGCGCAATACATCCTCCATACCTCCACCCTGGGGCGGTCCCCATCCTTCTTCGATAAATGTCCCCACCTTTCATCCAGATACCGTCTCGACATGCACTCCATGCTCAGTCCGAACTGCTTCATAACTTTCACCTCGATATTTCCAAGCTAACAAGGACCGGCATGCTGCTTAGGCCCACCTCTGCGGACATTTGTGCAGTGCAAACCTACACCGCGCATAATCAGAAGCATCTCAGAATAGTTCCACCTGCTCCTGTCCCCAACATTAACACAGTGTCGAATGCTAATTAGCAGGCTTCTACATTCCCTGCATACACGTTGACTTCTCCACAGTAGAAGGAGACAGTTGCCTTAGCGGACTTTACATGAATGAGCGAGTCTGCGATATGCTCGCCTGTAAAAATTCGAGTTCTCTTGCCATGATCTTTCCCCCTATCGAAGGAATCGTAGACGTTTACTGTAATGATGCTGACACCGTGTCCTTCTCGTCAGTTTACAATCAGTACTCGCACATTTTCAAACTCAGCTAAAGACGAAGAGCAGAGCAGCACCAAGCATCTCTGGGGTCCAAACTCGACAGGAATAAGCCAACAAATTTAACCACTCTATATTGCACATGTGAGGTAAACACCACCCTACTTGACTAAAGACTTTCAACTTCTATCTTCTCGCTGACCCTCTACATGACATCCATAGTCTTGCCGGCCTCCAAACACTAGATGCAGATGTTTCTAAATAAGCTTTCACTGCTTTCAAACAAGGCTACTATGGCACTTTAAGGGGGACGCCGATAGACGCTCACAGAACCGTCCGCCGAGTCGATCACTCCGAAAATCGTGCTTCACTTCTAATAGGAGACGTCTGCATCCTACAATCGCGTTTCGGCACGTTCCTGCATAGCAGCAAAACGACGGGCCTACAGAGCTTCTTCGCAGGGAAGGCTTCAAAGCGTGACGTCGCAGACTCGCTTACTTCACATTTCTGGCAATACCGCTTCTCGGAAACGAAGTTGGTCACCTCGCCACCGTTACAGTCCATTGACTATGTAGAGAAGCTAACAACATCTGCATGGATCCAGTCGTCCGGCTCGATGACTAAGGCATCGCTTGGCTGCCGGTTTCTGTACGAGCCGACTCCCTCCTGCTACATTCGGGCCACATATATCAAATTCTTAAAACTAATTGGCCCGTAATGATCACATTTTTGGCAGCTTCTGGTGGTCCATCAATGACTGTGATCATGGTGTCACTGTCAATCGATCCCGGCCGAATTCACGAGTAACTGGATCTGCGCGCGTGTACAGCGAGCCGCGTTAAACCCACAAACTGACGGCGGTTTAGCTTCTTGCTCCCGGCCATTGCAGGCGAAGAACATACAGACACTATATAGATGACCCATTTCCTATCCATTCTCCATATACACAACAGGGAATCACTTCTACGTACTGCGTATGCTTTCGGTCTGTACATAGAGTACATTATTACCAGTCAATGATGTCCATAACGTACTACGATTCATCCGACTTCGTTGGTCTGTAGATGAGAGTAAAAAAGTCACCACGATTTTCCGTCCCGCTCCAGGATATGCAGTATCGGGGGCGTCAAGCGCCTGCTTCTCCCTCGTTCGGCCTGTGGAAGACCTATATCGTCACTGGGACAGCTTAAATACTGCAGATACAGACCGTACTGTTCCGTCGCCTCTTTCACTAGAGGGCGCTCACATTCCGCATTGTCGTGCGTGGGATGCCCGTGGAGGAAAAAGAACAATCTCGCCTCTTTAACCTACTCACCTTCTTCCTCGTATGCAAACATGAGCGAATCGTCAGATACGCACGATGGGAGGCCCACTGCCCTGCTTTGCATTGAAAACGAGCCCAGATTCTTCACTTCCATTGTCTTGTCAAAGTCGTTGTGCGGCGCTTCGGGCGGCCAGGCATTAAGCGTCACGACAAACAGACTCCCAGTCTTAGCCACGAGCACCATCATGCCAGACATGTTGCTGAGAACGACGTCAACCGCGGGCTGACCCATCTACGCGTCCTGACGTGCACGCCTTCGCGAACCTCACACCTGGAGTGCAAAGCACTGTAAGCAGCTTCGATCTAGGGCTGGTTAAAGCGGCGTTCGTAGCTGAAGCTCAACAGGTACCAGAGACACTATTGGCGTTCAGAACTGGGTATAGCATCCAAGGGATAGCGTGGTGGATGTTATCCAAGGGATGTGGTAGCTAACAGCTCAAAGAGCTGATTGGTACAGCGAGGCGAGATGGCCCTTAGGTTACTGGTTGAAATGCCGCAGGCCGTGATGCGTGACGGATAGTTACTCGGGATTGAAGAAGGAACGAGGCGGGCGATCTAGGGAGGTAGGACGATAGGGGCAAAGATGGAGGTAGGTGGGGATGAGTAGTTGAAGCTAGGGAATGTGAAGGGAAAAATTATCGAATGCGAACGCTACAGTCGCACGAACGAATAGGGGGGAGGTTCATCTAGGCAATAGCCACAGAACTAGGCAAATTGTGGATTGCTGAAGTCAGCTGGGCGAAAACATCAGAGCCAAACCCGTGTACCTTTAATGTAAGAGATGCTTAGACTAGCTTCGACTATAGGCAAGAGGGGAGGGCGTGACGCCCCTAGTAAGCGCCAAAGTAAATAACAACTAACTAATAGGTTAGTGCGCCGGCAGTACTGCGGCGCTAAATAAATGCAAAAAAATACACACACTATCAGCCGTATACGTAGGCACGCTCGGCGTACTGTAAAGAGGATACTGCAACGTGTCGTGGGTCGTACAGCGCCTTGGCGTAGCACGCATTGAGCAGTGGAATTGCATTACATAGCCCCCCCCCAAAACGTGTGCACACATTGTGCACGCGGAAGGGGCGCGCGCCGGATCCATACTGGATAAATAACAGTAGGGTAGGTGCTGTTGCTGCAACAAGGGTCTTTTACCTCGTAGGTATTTGTTAGCGTCGTGGCGGTTGCTTGTTATTGTCTTATTAAATTTGACGCGCTCCTCGGTTAACATAGACAGCGGTTACTGCCTGTTCGTTTGTATTTTGCCTGAGGCCTCGTCTGTACGCATACCCTCGAAGGTGTTTGACAGGCGAGTGAATCGGCTGGGTATATGGACGTTCGGTACGCCGCGCACTGGGGCTGTTCGCACGGCACGGTGGGTCAGTTCTTCTGGCTTCAAGGACAAGGCCGTCATTGGAGCTTACGCGGACGGCGCTGGCATGTTGCCCGGTCGTGTGGGCCTGGGCTCAGTGCAGTCATACGCGGGGGCGTTTCGGAAGGCGGTGCCGGAGTGAGCGATACGCCTTCGACCCGGGGGAGACTCCTCAGGAGCTGCCCGTCTGCGCTTCAAGCGTGCGGCCGAAGATCGTGTGCGAATTCTACAGGGGTGTGCGCGTTTTGCGAAACCTCTAAACTTTTATCCACAATATTTTCGCACGAACGATGAATTGTCCGTTGTACCAGAGCTTTCTGCATTGCGGGAGCGAGTCAGCAGCTGTGCTGGCGTGACGGATTTTCGCCAGGCGGCAATGGTATGGCGCCACGCCGTGTAGCGCAGTGACTTTCGGTAACAGAAGAAGACTTCGATTGATAGCTGGTCGGAGAAAGTGCGCTTTGAGCGAAAGCCTCGTTCTCGTATGGACATATTGTTGTCACATGAACACCACGAAATGGAATATATTGGCGGAAGTCAGGAACTGTCGCGGTACGTATAGCTGCAATCGTGGTGCTCATCTGTTGAGGTCCAGGAAGGGTTTTGGGCCGACCTGGTACCGATAGTACAGGTCTTAGGTCCTCATTTTGTGTAGGAGACGTTATCAGACCGGTGGTTGACGATGCTTACGGAATTGGCGATGAATGTGCCGCCTTACACCTTGTGGGATATGTCCGATACTTATTTTCTTCGGTGCGTGCCGCGTTATCTGCAGCACATGATCGTATGTCTGGATATGACGGTACCCTTTCGGGATGATGATGAGGAACGCGAGGTCACGGAAGTCATGTGGGTGATTAGTCAGATGGATCGGAATACCGTTTGCGCCCAATGGGCTTGTCATACGCGCTTGGCGCCAAACGTTTCGCAGAGTTGGGTATATGCCTGTGGCGACTTTGTGTATCATGATCCTTGGATTCTCTCACGCATCATCGAGGACGAAGGCAAGTTTTTGTGGAAGACCGTGCGTGCGGCACCAATCAGAGGGTCCTCGCCGTGAACTGTCCGGGAGGAGGATCCGGAGAATTTCGAGGAAGCCAGGGTTGAGCCCGAGGGTGGGACTGGTGAAATCGCACGCGTTGTATTTTGGGAGGATGACGCCGAAGGCGGTGGTATCTTAGCGCAAAGCGCCGATGTTGTAGCGCACGATCGGGGTACTGTGACAGCAGTGATGGAAATCGTAGGTGGTTGCAGCGTTCCACTTACGGAAGGGGCGTATTCGTCCGCCCGGGAGTTGCTGTTGGCTGCTGGGTTTGCTCCACAAGAGTTCAGGTCCACTCTCGCGGAGCTTGAGGCGCAGGAGCGCCTATCGCGGCAGATGAGACGTATGTCCCAGAGACCCCTTGGTAGCGAGGAGCCCGGTAGCTGTTCGAGTTTTTCGACCTCTTAGGAGTGTATTGATAATCTGCCCCGTAGGGCGCTGTGACCAATCAGCCACAAGGCGCCTGTTTGCGGCTATTTCAAGGCAAATGCACTTGTGTATTGTAGATGTCT
>JAUKWC010012883.1:0-19690 GCA_032356245.1 Endocladia muricata | reverse complement strand
TTCACATGTGTAGATCTCAGCCCCTTTCACTAGTGACACACCCCTAGTCTGAATTTTCATTTCTTCTCAAACCTCTTCGTCCTGGTATAGCGGCCCCAAAACCGCCCACTTTTCTGGGCGAACTTTCTTGCGGCCGAGCCCAAGTCCTTCTCAGCTGCTACGGTGTGGCCTGCTCGGCTGGAACTGGCTCTTAGACTAGCACGCAGTGTTTAAGTTTGTTTATCTGCACGCTATTTGGGAAGATCCTGTTACGTACTTAGAACCTAAACTTATCCCCGTAGTTTGTGAACAGCTCCTCGCCCTTCAGAATCTCACGCGCTGCACGGATCGTAACGGTGTTCTGTGAACGTGGAGCTTTCTGCGACAGTTCCCCTCAATCCTCGTAAAACTCCACGTGTGTGTCTCGCACTCTAGAAGTACCTCTATTTCACTCCATCTCATCCCCAGGCAAGTACCAGGCGTCATTCACAAACCCGGCCACGTAAAATGATGCCGGTAGAATGTACAACGTATGCCCCGGACCTTCACGGGACTCCGCCCTCCTTTCCACCAGAAAAGCTACCCGGTTGAAACGTTCTTTGGCTACCCCGAATGTTCCACCTCCGTAAACTTTCGTCTTCTCATGGGTGCGCTCACGCAAGTCTGCGTACAAGAGCGTCCCATAGAAGTGGAGGATCGTCTCTTCTTTCACGAAGAACCGGTCCGCAAACACCCTGAGATCCACACCTTCGTGCTTCACCCTCGACGGACGCGCCAGCACACACCTGGCCGCCGCTTCCACCGCCCATAATGTTATCCGGTCTTGCGTGTCCAGCAGGGCTTGGTACTTCGTCGGCCAGTTGCTCACCGACGTCCGTGAATAGCGCAGTGAAAGCATGAGATCCCCCGCATAGTTCGCAATAAACCGGACTACGTCGTCCGATACACATTGATTCTGGGGACAACCAGTAGGAGCACCCGCAGGGCTGTTCCCCCTTTTGGCAGATCGGTTCCGTTTCAGGCCGGCCAAGTACCTTGTGGCAAGCTCCACAGCCCGCGGAGAACCACCAATGTTGCACGCGTTGCTCGCAACGCATTTGGAAAACGCCTCGCACAAGCTCGGTAGAGCTTGACCGACGCAGTCGTCATCCTTCTCGCACCCCACAAAACGGCGATGTCTCGGAGGCCCTAGGCATGCTTTCATAGTCGTGCAAGTACCACTGAACAAGTCCACCACAACGTCTCCAGGTGCCTAACACTGCAACACCATATCGCTCATGTGATTGGTGCTCTTCTGCTCAGGCGGAAGCATCTTCGTGCGACTCCCTTCGTCAGCTCTTCTCACCAACACTCCGGGCTCCAGCCGCTGGATTCCATCCATATAGTTCGTCCAGGCTGCAGGCGAAGACTGCACGTGCCCGTAGCTTAGGTAGCATACCCGGGCCAACTGCACTTCAAGCGGTACTTTCCTCCGCCAGAAGTGAACAGCCCATTTGCGTGACTAAGGCGTTGCCACATCCGTTTATACCCGGGTTTTGCGTGTGGTGACCTCTTGCTCGGAGGTGGACCATCGGCTGGTCCTCCACGTTAAACACGACGTCCTTCTGCCAACTCCACCTCGACGCACTAGACCCGCCACTCGTCTCGTCGTACACATCTTGGCTATACCGCTTGAGGCGCAAAAGTCACATGCCAAACTGTATACCACTACAGAAAATGATTCCGTGGCCGGTTTTAGCAAGCGGTGCGTCGATTATTGGGATGGAGGCGTCCATGTCCTTGTGAATGAAGACACTATGGGCAGAGTTGTCCGCACCTCGCTCGCTTCTGGTGTTGAACGGAGGGTTCGTCAACAGCAGCTGACCTTTACCCTCCAGGCACTCACCGGGGTCGTCAGCGTGATGATTGAGGAGGCCGTGGAAAGTGCAGCTATAGACACGGCAGTCGGACCCGATCACGCCGAGCAACTACGCGAGAAGGCCCGTCGATGGATTCTCCGCGGGGAACAACTCTTCCAACACCCCCTGCGGTGGTGAAGACGGGCTGATACGGTTGGCTGGTGCTGGTGCTTCACGAAGGAGGTTGTTGGGCTCCGGCACTAATAGGTTGAGAGTGGACCAGAAAGCCTCACTGCCTTGGCCCCTACGACTGTTTGCCAACGCATCTCCCACTTTGTTGTCGCTACGCTCCACTTCCAACTCCATCTCCTGTTTCAGCCGGGAAGACAAAGAACGAGAATGTTGGGCGGATAGTCCCACACTGGGCATGGTGCCCGACAGTGTCACCCGCGGACGATGACGCGGTCTTGTGCCTTCCGAATCGGCATCCGACAGCTCCAAGTCCCCCTCTATAACCTCGGAACAGGCATCACTATCTTCAGGCGCTTGACGCGGAAGCCCCAGGGACTCCCGGGTATCACCGCTCAAGTCCGCAAAGATCCTTGGCACGTGGTTATCGCGCGACCCGAAGCGGTCGAGATACGGCCAGTTGCTGCTGTGTTTGACATCGTACGAAGTTTCGTTTGTAACGATGGCTTGCAAGCTCGACAAGAATAGACTGGTAACCGCCCGCATTGCCCCATTCATCTCAGGAGTTCGGCCCCATGCTACTGTACTGCTGGTACTCTCCTCCACACTTCCTACCCCGTTTCCTTGCAGCGTGGTCTCCTGCGTAATGGGTGCAAAGCCATCAGCGCGTGAATTCAAAGCCACAAAGTGCTGAAAGAGGGGACGAAACAGAGAGTAGGGTTCGGCTAACGGCTCAAACTCCGAAATTCCCACTGCCTTCGACGGCTTCGTCCACGCCCGAGTTAGCAGCTGCACAGCAAACGCGTAACGATTTCTGCTTTGATTCATCTTCTTCAAAGGGAATACACGTTTGCTGCCGTGCCTCGAGTGGCATAAGTTGATCGCGTGGAGGAACATTACAACCTCGAAGGTTCTGGGGCGGCCAACAGAAACGGTTCCTGGCAAAACTACTTCCCTAACCTTGCTGGCCTTAGAGGGAATGAACTTGGTTGCGACCAATACGGGACACCCCGTAGTTCTGCTGCCTTAGGGCCACATCCACGATCTCCCCAATCCTCTTGTCTTTTCGGGTCAGCAACACGATCGACAGCGCTGCGCGCACTATCTGCCTCATCCGCTCCCTGGCCAGCTCGCGAGAGACTGGCTCGTCGCTCTCGATAGAAGTGCGGAAGTCGCTGCCAGGGTCGCGCGACTTGTTCTTCACTGCGGCAATGTCCTTGATCGCCATTGAGGCCTCGTCGTCTGTTGCGAGGACAAACTGCAGGAAGGCCGACATGTCCAACTTCGTGTGGTCAAACTTCGCGTTCACCTCGAGTGAGGAGAGAACGGCAAAGAAGGCAGACACGCACGCGCCAGCTATCCAGGGCCGGCTGAGTTCAGTCGGCGCCATGGGTACAGTGCGATGAGAAACGAAAGACGGATAAAAGCGCAGGATTGATGGGTATGCAAGGAGGGAGGAGCAGAGCGTCGCCAGCGAAGCAAGGAAAACTACGTGGATCGAAGTACAGGGGGGAGAGACGAGGACGAAGCAAAGAGAGCAGGGAGCACCGTGTCGATGTATTGGTATCGCAAGGGTGTGAGGTGTTGTGCTGTTGGAGCAGATGTGTGCCAGTTGTATTGTGGATAGGGAAGGAAGCGGCCAGGAACACAACATACACCCACACGCTCACGTTTCTATTCCGTAAAAGAAGTAACGAGCAGTGGCGCCCCTGTCACGAAATTTGGAAAAATAAGAAGATTATTGAAGGTGCTGGGGGGTGTCACTAGTGAGAGGGGCTGAGGTTTGCACATTTGAAAACATATGAAGAGATGGATGTGTGAACTTTACTCTGAAAAACAACTTTCATCTGCCCATGTATTTTCATATGTGCCCATCTCAACCCCTCTTAGTAGTGACAACGAACCGATCTTATACATTACATACTTTTCAGACATGAAATGGAGCTATAGCAGCCTGCTCAGAATTGTTTCTTTTTGTGCGCGACGATAGCTGCCGGCAACCGTGCCCGTTCAATCTTTTCTGACCGTCGTGTCCGTACCTCTCCCGCGATACCACTTTCCTCTCTCAGTCTTTCTATTCTGTACTGTCACCCGTGCACCCTCCCCCGCATACAGATCCTTTCTCGTCCTCCACACCTTCACATTATGAAATCCCTCCTCCTCCATTCCCACCGTTGATCCTTTCTCGTAAGTGGCGTACTTCTGAAATGACCGACAAACTTCCCATCACGACCTCCACCCGCAACTCGCTTACGTCGGCCACTGAGCCGCAGTCGGGGGTACAATCGGAGCGCGAATCGCAGCCAGCTGCGACAGGGTAGGAGTTTCGGGCCGAAGCGGGCGTGCAGCCCTCTCCATCGCAGTCGCCACCACGCAAACGCCAGCGCTGGGATGCCTCAGGCCAGGCGCGCCCTTCGTCTGACCGCTCTCCGACGCCAGAGACTGTGGATGGTGAAGACTCCGATGTAGCTGCTGCGGAGGCCGAGGAGAAGCCTGTGTCGTGTCGGACTTTCTCAAAGGCCGACTACGAGTCCACTCAGGTCTACGTATATATTGCGCTGACCATACAGTCGGAGCACGTTCTTCGCGAAAGCACGTACGCCACCATCGACGGTCTCCAGGCCAGCATGAATGACTGCGGCTACAAGTACGACCTTGCCGTCATGTCGGTGACAGTGCGACGGTGCGACAATCCCCCGCTACCGGACAGCCTTGACGAGACAATCAAGGACGGCACGGTATTGCGCGAAGATGTGAAGTGTGCTACGATGGACGGCCTTCAACGCCGCCAAGCTGTCCATAGCCTCAAAGAGGGAATGGACGGTACGGCATGGGCTAGCGAGCGCCTCCGCGTGCGTCTTATTCGCCGAAAGGATGGACGGGACATGACGGATACGGAAGTCATGTCCAATACGTCGCAGCAAAACACCCCCGCCGGACTGGTCAGCATCGACAAGTCGTTCTTCCACTACCTCACGAGTGTCATCCACTTCGTGCACGCTCTGGTCGTGGAGAACGACATGGACCCACTGGCGTTGAGTCAAAAGGGAGCTGGGGAAGCAATGACGGAGGATATTCTGCTGCCAGCAACCGGCCTGTCTGCCTATCTCCGCTACGAACGCGTCGCTAAGATTCTTCGCCGAGACTCAGGCCTCGTGAAAGTGCTGCATGACTCGACCTTCGACACCTCGGCCCCTAAGAAGCTCGGCATCCTTTAGCTTGATGACCAGCATCTTTGGTCAGAGAACCCTCAGGTCGTAGCTCTGTACATGACTTTCGCGTCGCGATTCATCAACAACGCGAACCGCGACGAAAAGTTTGAATCTGAAGCTTTCTACGCGTGCGCGCGCCAGCTTTTCCAAGTCTGCCGAGACTTGTATGAGAAGTATGGCAACGGGAAAGGCCTTAGTTGAGACGAGTTTCTGGTGGCTGAGATTGCTCAATCGAAACTCCTAAGGACTTCTGTGAAAGAGTTATATGTGAACTAGATGCACCTCTTCTCCAAGAGGGACAAACAATTTGCAGAAGATCTGGAGAACCGCAACGAGGCCCGCGCTACGCGCTCCGCGAATAAGGATACTGAGCATTTTGCTCCCAGGCGCGGCAAGCACGCTGCCCCAGCTCGCGTGACAACCCCAGCTGCTGTGCCTTCTACACGTCGCTCTGGCCGGCGTGCTCCTCGTTCCTACGCGACTGCAATCGAGCCCGCAGTCCATGGGCGGAAAGCCGCAGGAGTGATGCCCGCGACAGAAGCGCTTGCCACGGAGACAACGGCTGCACCCTCCTGACGGTCAACGCCTCGAGTTGTGGAGATTGTGCAGTCGGGGAAGTCTGGTGGAGTGAAAAGGGCAGTGGGCAGTCGAGACGAGGGGTCGCTGAGACGACCAAGGAGGCCCAGGAATTCATAGATCGGCGTGGAGGTGCACCGCAAATCGTCGACGACGAGGTCCCGAAGCAGCTGCCGGTACGCACTGCGGACAGGGCCGTGGTGTTTGAAAAAGCATCCGACACTTAGGAAAATCTGGCATACGTCGGTCCCCGAGATCACGAAGAAAAGAAGTTGCGGCTGTGGATAGCGGAAGAACCGCAAGCCATGCTCCCGCTGCTTCCGATCCATATACTCATTGAGCACCGGGCCCACCTGTACCTCGTCGTCAAGGACGTCGCAGCCATATATCGGCTGCAGTTCTTCATGGGGAGCTATGTGAACTTTACCGAGCTTGAGGGTATCGATGTAGGTCTGGATATCTGGAAGCCCCACCGGCCTCGGACACACTTCTGGAGGGACGTAGCAGACGAGGGTGAGGACTGTAGCAGAGAATATGCCTACTTTGAGAGGCGAGAAAGTCAGCTTCAGCACCTCGGCTACACGTGCATTCAAAATTTCGCTGACTCCAGCGGCATTCCGCGCGGAAGCCTCGAGCCCCTGATGTTGACGCCCAAGTGGAAGCTTTCCACAGTTGGAAAGTTTTTTTTTTCATTGCGAGCACATTCAATGGGGAGATTTTACTGGGATATGGGCCAAATGAGACCTGGTGGAACCCAATTGTCAACGAGGGGGAAGGCGAGGGGGACGCCGCAAACCAGAAGGTGGGGATCGCCCGCTACTCAAGTACACGGAGCCTGGTGATGGAATCCTGCGAATCGAGGGGGTATTGGGCGTGGGCGTTGCGAAGGCGTGCGCATCTCGACGGGTGGTGGGTCAGGTTGCTGCCTACGTCGGTCTGAGGAAGATATCTGGGAGGAAGCTCTTCATACCTAAGATGGGGGGTCGGGTTTTGGTTACGGGAAAGAACTGCCAGTGGCAAGCGCCTCACAATGACTTCCACGAGTCATTGAAAGCGGAGACGCTCGGCTTTTTCGCAATCGTGAGCTGGGCAGTGGGCTTCCCGTCGTGGGTGTGTGAGTATTCACACCTGTTCGTATATGGAGAGGAGAGCGACTAGGTGGCAGCGGCGGCGTTGTTCAAGATGAAGAACATCATTGCGCCGCCCAACTTTGTATTTTCCGGGTATCGGCATCTCATGCACGCCGGGGCTGGGTATGCCGACCGCATAACGGATGAGTTGATGGTACAGTGCCACGTGTACTTCATGCCGGAAGGGAAAAGTGTGCCCGACCGGGTGTTCTACGCACTGTGATGGCTACCGCAGTTTCCAGCCAGTGAGACGGCCATGTTAGTCGTAGGAGTAGTGAAAGAGGTCAGGAGTCGGACAGTCGGGAAGACGCGGATGTTGTTCGGCTTTTAGACTTGTACGAGTGCGGGAGAAGTAGGGCAAAGAATATCATTCCTACAAGTGTTGTTTCGAACTACGATGACCCCGAGGGGTTGATTGCTGTTCCGACAAGTAGTGAGGAAGATTAGGTAGCTACACAAAGAAGTGGCTGAATAGCGTAAGGTAATACAAACTTAAACTCTACATGGCAGTTTGAGAACCAGTTCCGGGCGAGCAAGCCGAAATATACGGGCTCAGAAAGACTTGGGCTCAGCCGCAAGAAAGGTCACCCAGAAAAGTGGGATAGTTTGGGGCCGCTACAGCAGGAGAAAAAGGTTGGAGATTTAATGAAAACTCAGATTGGGGTTGTGTCACTAGTGACAGGGGCTCAGATCTACAGATGTGAAAATACATGCGCAGATAGATGTGCGAAATTTAATCTGAAACATAACATCCATCTGCCGATGTATTTTCACATGGGTGGGTCTCAACCCCTGTCACTACTGACACCCCACCCATCTTAAAATTTATTTACTTGTCAAAGCTACGAAGTACACGTTTACAACCTCGCTCTGGTGTCGACTCGAGGTTCAGTTTGTTTCTACGTTTCGTGTGATACGTGTCAGACCTGTGCAGCACCAGAAGTGTGTGCCTGCCGTTCTGTACGGGTCAACTTTAGCATGGCTACGGCAAGGGGAGACTGAAATGTTGGCGTCTGTACTTCCGACGTGCTTCTAAGGGTAGGTGGCCGTACAGCGTACGAAGAAAGTTGTTTCGTATGAAAGGATGCCGACTTGACTGTATGCCTTAGCGTTGCGCTGCAGTTGGCGACAGTTCCGCGCAAACCTCGTGGTGCCAGATGTATGAATTCGTGCACACATTGTCAACCAGTGACGGGTCGGTGCACAAAGCAGGCTCTGCTACACGAACGCATTGCGAAGGACAGAACCACTACGTTTCAGCCCCGCCGTACCTTAAAACGTCTTATGTTCGGAACACACTAACATGACGCCGTCCAGTAGCACTCGTGCAATGTGCCACGCCTTACCCGGATTACACGTTAATCCTTGTTTGCATTGCACTACGTTTACAATACTGTCCAAAAAATGAGCGCAGAGTTGTACGTATCATCTCGTGCTAAATAACTTTGGCAAGATTCTGGGTGAGCTAATCCACCCAAGCATCTCCGAGCGTATTGCTCAGTTTCCCGGAACCACAGATGGCGCATATTGTGCGTAGCAGTTTTCAGTGCAGTGGCGAGAAATCCGTTGGAAGGCAATTAAGAGTATGAAGGGTCCAAGGAAAGTCTATCCATATGAGGCAGGCTATAGGCCATCATGTCAGATTGAGACACATAAGGTGAAACACGGAACTGCAGTGTACTGCACAGTTCGCAGTATGAGCTAGATGTTTTACAAGGAAATGAATTGCATGTAGTGGACGCGGGCGTTCACTGGACGCGGCAGTTCAAAATATTCACTTTCGGGAAGCTGGCGTCCATGTGAAAAAACCCGGCGTGATACACGAGCTCCACGTTTTGGAATGCCACGGAAGTCAGCATTCCGTGGTATTTCGAAATGTGCAGTACGCGTGGACGGTTTACTACGCTACTACACCCGGTGGACGTCGGCATCCTTTTCCTGAAACACTGACGAAGTCAGCAATCCATACCATTCCAAAATGTGCACTACGGATGGAAGGTCTACTGGGCTACTGCACCCGGTGGGCGTCCGCATCCATTTCGGCACACACAGACGTACAACTTTTGAAGAGCCCGTATTGTCTCGTGATGATAGATGTGATGGGGGGTTATGTTCTCACGAACGTGGCAGCGGAGACGAAGAGGATATCTATCTGGCTATGGCCTCGAGATGGGCGAAAGCTCTGTCACATTCATCTGGGTTGTAATTATATGCAGCGAAGTCTTCAAAAATGGACGAGAATAAAATAGGATGCACACTGCTATCGCGAGATAGTTGCACATTTTTCAGGTGCCCACATATGAGCCTACTGGTGATGCCACGTGCTTGAAAGCGGATCGGTATAGTGGATGTTCTGTAAGAGTATCACTGCGAGGTCTACACTCTGGCATGGTCGGTACGAGATGTATTCTTGAAAAGGGTTTGGAAAATCCCGATGTTCATCATTTCCGGGAATAATGTTTAAGCAAGAGAAATGTAAAATATTTGACGGCTTGTGTTGCCCACCGTAAAGCGGCCTACTGGTAGTAAGGGCGAGCTGGGGGTCTACCACTGCCTCTGAGCTGGTTGTGGTGTTGTGAGGTCCTTGCCTTGTTGGTTCCCTTGGTGGAGGAAGAGGGAACGCATAAACTGACTTACTTTTGGCCACCTGTGCTTCACGAGACATCTTCAGGTCGTGTCCAGTTATGTCTTCACTAGTCCGATCTAGTGGTAATAGGTTTATAACGGCCTATTGAAGCAATGAGCCAGTTCTTTGGGTACGTAAAACGGTGGTGTGGCGTTCAGGGGCGGACAGGGCGAGGGGATTTTGGTGGGAACTACTGCCGACAGATGTGTAATTCCCTTTCTGGGCGATAGGGATTACTTCTGATACATACCACTCGACTTCTATGATGTTTCTTATTATGGACCGTCGCGAACAACAGGACTGTAACATTTCTGTTATCGGGGTTTTTTAGGGGGGTTGTTTCTTTTTCTAGGTTTATTTTCATAGTCGTTTCGGCTGTTTTATTTTCCTTCCGTTTGTTGTTTTTTCCGGGAGTTTTTACGGTTTTTATTCTTTTTCGAACTACTCCGAGACTTATTAAAGAAAGTTGAAGGGCTTAAGAAGGGTTCTTAACTCCCTAACGATTAGCCAATCACGTAAGCTTGATCATTTGACGGCGGCCAGAAAAGTGACTGAGGATGTCACGCTGGTTATTTTGAGCAACTACGCCAGTTTCACAGCAGAGATACTTCTGGAAAACACACTTCTCCATTGGATGCGAAGTGCTAAATTGATTTACAGCACTAGCCGTAGTAGTACTCGACGGAGAACTGCACGCGGAACAGTCGGTTCGAGACAGATTGTCCGCCGGTAAAATAGGCGGCCGCCAGTACGAAGTTCGTAGATGCTTGGTGGGGGTACTTATAGGGCGTGGTGAGCAGGGGCGTCCAGGAGATACTGTAAAGTTCGCTGATTTCATTTTTTGGCCGTAATTTCCGGGCTACTGAACATAGACGCCCTCCTTATCGTTGACGATGTTCTTGTCGGCGGACTACTTGCGCCTCACCTCGTTCCCGGCCAATTTAGGCTTCAAGAATCGGTCAAACCTGATTGAGATGTTCGCTTGAATAAAACAACAACAACATAAACCACTCTCGTTATGGATTAGCACTGACGCTACCAATGTAGCTCTCGATGTAAACTTAGTTGGCAACTCAACGATTCCGGGACTCAGAGGTGTCAAAGTACGTTACAGCTTTTGTTCTCTCCGTCCCTGCCCCACCCATGAGTAGGGCAGGTAGTTCGTGTCTAATGCAGTAGTGGGCGGGAGAGAAGAATAGAGTAGGAGGAATGCGTTCTCTGATTCGCGAATCTTGAAAAAATCCATATGAGGGGGCGAAAGTGGATGCTATTGAGGAGTAACTACAGAGATATTAAGAGTGAATAAAGTGACGATAGAATCGCCTTTTAGGGGCGCCTGTTTTTCAGTCAAGGATGATCACAGACTTGCTATGCTTTCTTCGATGATGCCGGGAGTTGTGCTATGAGTAGTACAAAGAACTACGGTCTTCTATATGCTTTGTAGTGTGGCAATTCACCACATCTCGGTGTGAAGTTCGAGATCGACTCTTCAGTATTCTCAAGTAATGTATGAAAAGTGTTTTATCCTAACATTTGAGCTATCTTGCGATGTAGCCTAATAAGGTATGCACAGTAGCTTAAGTAGTTTTGTACGCATATCCCTGACGAGTCGAATTACTGAAAAACTTATAACTCTATTTCAACACGGACGTCCACTGTCGGGCCCAAACCGCACGCCGTGCTTACCTCAGCTCTCTAGCCGGAGCTGGCTCCTCAGCGACCGATGGAGCGTAGGGAGTTACGACTAAAGAGCGTTAAATGCATGTAATATTGAGCCTGAGTACCACTTTGTTCCGTCTTTTACCACAACTCCTTGCACCCTTTAAGATGCCCGCGCAGCATGCTAACTTCTGGATTACACTGGAGCTTGACTTCACACCAGCACTCGTCAGACTATCTCACGACTAAGTACATGCTCAGAAGTAGGTCCTGGGTAATGATTCCTTACTCATCACCACGGCCATTACAAGCATTACAGTACAATCGACTGTCAATACTGTGCGCTCGGCTCGAACACCGCATATTATATACTCAAACTGCAACACCTACAATACTGTTGTGATATTCGCGAGTGTGACGTCAGATACTCGACACCATTCAAGGGAGGCTGACGAGGTATTTCCAACGTAGAAGGCACAAGTTATCCGACACCGGTGATCGCGTTTTCTTGATCTTTTCTTACCTTTCGTTTCCACCGTTTGCCCGGTATTCCTCTTTGACCTGTTCCAGTGCGTGCACTCCGATGGTGCCTTCGGAGTCGCTTAGCATCCATAAGGGACGCCTTATAAGAAAGGGTAGCCTTTTGCTTTTTGCTTCTTACGTACTGCTGTGTGCATTCTGATCAGCATTCAATCTTGTATATACTAACACCATCTGCTCTCGTTCATTACAACGAGCCATGCTTGGCGCTGCCCCTATTTGCCCCGAGTGTTCGTAGATATTGCTTTCACCGGTGCGCTTCTTAGCTCCTGGAAGAATATAGCCTTGTGTTGTTGTACTTCCCATTTTGCACAAACAGACTTAAGCGGCATGCACCTTGGCACTACATGTTTCTGTGTATGATAACCATACGGTACTAACATACGAGAAAAGTGCCACCGAATGGAGGTGGGAGGCCGACTATCTGAGCAGCTGCCGAGCAAACTGTAAGTAATTTTCACTTGAGACCGGGTCATTGGACGCTGAGGTTGCTTTTCAGTCACATCCGACAACACGACCAGCCATACTTCGGTAATAGCCTGGCCATCACATAACACCGTCACAAGACCTGCTCCGATGAAAATTGTAGTACAGCGAAAGTGTCTCAAAAATAGTGGCCTACATGCGAGGTGATTGGAGCGTGATGGGTAACCTTGGTGTCAACGTAGAGATACATTGGTGACGAACTGGAAGCACATCCAGCGGGATAGATCGTCTTCGACGAGAGAGAGAAGGGGCTTTACGGCTTAGCAATAGCGCCAGGAAGGGGATGTAGAGACAGCGAGATATCGAATGAGGAATTAGAGCGGAACGCCAGAGCGTTATCACCGAGTTTTGTAATTTTGGCGACATCACATGGTTGATAGGCACTATTTGGTTTGTGGCACTAACGCATGATTTTTCGAACGAAATATCTTACTCTCAAACCTCAAGATACCCATCCATGCGAGGGCGGTGAGTTTGCGTACAAGATCCGACCCGGATGTAACATATAGCCCCGACCATAGTGCTAGTACATACTGCAGATGGCGTTTGTGCCATAGCTACAAGCTCCCTCGAACGGGAAGGCATACTATGCTATTGGATGTTCGTAGCCAACTGAGATTGAGCATCATACGAAGGGGAGGATACTTACCGTGTGTGTTCGTTAGCATGTCGCTGCTCTACACTACAATTGTACTCTATCGTTTCTACTAAATTTCTGTGGTCTACCGGCGTAGCATTTCCAATGAATGCCCGTCATTAGGGAAGCATATTGCCGCGACTTGTAGTATCTATAGCGGTATTTGTATGCCCATAGGTGTACCATACTCAGGATCCCTGGTTGTAAAACTTCATGAATGCTCAACGTTACTTGCCATATGCATTTTAAGTGACTCTCATGGTGATGCGCCCCAGATTGCATTATCGTGGCATCAGTCTAGTCAATGTGCCATGATGTAACTTTTCTTAAAGCGGTACACGCTCCTACCATATCTCGTGGTTTGAGTTTAAACACTCTACGGTAGACGTTAGGATCCGATTTCCCAATTTGGACCAGTCTGCATTGATCGAGAGCAAATTCTAGCGCTTCTGTTCATAGGACTGGGTATACTACCCCCGGCCCTGCAGACAACAGTGTTTTGCTTAAATCAGGCTAGACAAGACTCTCAATAGCCTTTGACTGCAGAACCAAGTTCACCATCCGCTTCATTGCCGGATATTCTTAGGACGGTCCATTTGCTAGTATTCCAGCCTACGTCAGTTGACGACACCATGGATAAGTCAAAATGTCCCATCTTGCTGTGACTACCGCACCATGCGGAGCACGACCCGCCCCTTACCTGCGTGGATACGTACTACTAACATAGCTTTCTGTTTTCATCGTGACACTAGCCAGCTAATAGCAGATAGGTCGGCGAACTTCCAATGGGTTTGACCGCCTAGCACGACCGGCCCAGATTGACAAAGGTTTCGGGCATGACCTTCTGGTACACACAAGATCCTTACGACACAAACGACCCTTCGCTATACTATATTTAGTACGAACGACGAAAACAGCTGACCATCGTATCGGATACACAACTTTCAGACGGATATAGAGATCATCTCTGTCGTGGAATACAATACGGTTTATCACAGAAATCCAGAAAACGCCATTTCAACAAAAGAGCGTGAACTGGTGGCTCCCAATCTATAGTCAATAACATCGGCGAGCATGCTAACAGAATCATCATCCTTTGGGGCACGATAGTACACTGGCCAGACGCCGAGCTTGTAGTCCTACTAGGTCAACCTCCTAACCCACGCTGTGCAGCAACGATACAGGAAGTGTGGCGAGACGGAGTTCGACTCGGCTTATCAGCCAGCCGTATAGTGTCATGAAATTGAGGCTACTCCTTAGAAGAGATCTTCTAGACATATGTGTACATGAGCCACAGTAGATCAGACCCTACCGATATCACAGCTATAATGTTCAAACGGGGGCCAACATTGAAAATACCTTCAAATCAGGCACAATCAGAGAACGGTGGCTGTAGTCAACGCGCAGACGCAGGTTCATCCAGTGCAGATGTTGCGGAAGCAGACTGATACGACTGCGTATACTGTGTGTATCTTGCAATCAGGTGAATATCATTCTGTTTCTCATGCCATGCGAGCCGCATATCCATCATCAGGTTGGCTACTTTCCTGTCCTCTCTGTCTAAAAATAGCAGTGTCAAACACGCAGCCTGTACCTCTGTCAAATTCATCTGGTACCGATAAACCGCAAAACATGAATGTGACACGATGCCCCCTCTCGTTGACTATCTGAGCTCCAAATGCGTGAGAGATTTGTAAACAACAAACAGATATATCTTTTAAAGGTTTATGGGGAGAGCCATGCTCTCCTTGAAGAACTGTTTGATGCTTATCAGATTGACCCATTCTGTTTTCACAATACGAGTGCCGCAAAGTTTTGGCACCGTGAAATGGATGGCGTAGCACACACGCTCCGGTCCGCTGTGTCACCTCAGTGAGTTCACATTTTTTACAATATTATTTGGAAGCGGTCAACTATTTGTTTTTGTATCGAGCGGGCCGTAGAGGTCGATCTTCCGGGCTACTGCATAGTGCTAGGATGTATGCATTTTTTTAAGCGCTGGTATTAGTATTGCTGCGATTACGACACTTTCTTTCTCTATTCGCTCGTCGGTGTTTCCTTTTTCCTCAACGTTATTTCAGGTCGATGCAATTGGCATTAACAGATTCTCACTAGCAAGATCACCATCAGCCGTTTTTCAACCTCTTGTTTGAAGAGCGTTGCCATGTATTCCATACAAAAATATCTCGTTGCCACTGGAGGTACGCCCAATGTCTATAGCTTCCCCGATCTTAGCAGGGTGCTCACCTTCGAAGGAAATCAGGAGCTTATACAATTAGGACGAGTATGTCGTGCCAATGGTTAGATTCCCTTCGAACTCAAATGTACATCCTACGCTCAAACATTTTTCAAAGGCTATGCGGTTCATCGCTCTCGACGTGCGAAGTTCTCTTCATAGGAGGCGCTTAGACCTGGCTCCTGCTCATACTAGCAGGAGATGATGCCCAAATCTTGCTGTAAATGCAATGAGGAACGATGTACCGGTATATTTGCTTTGGAGAGGCGTCAACACTAGCTTCAGTCAAGGCCTTTCTATTGGCCACGGAAAGCACTCAGATGAGGAACTCCTCCAATTGCTCGCCGGTGGCGGCGAGCTAGTCATGCAGAGCTTTTAGACTCGTTTTCCTCGTTTATTCGTCAGCTGTCATCTGCTTCTTGGTCGTAGAGATTGATCGCAGTAGAACTGCTCCTACCACCAAAGTATGAGAGACTTTCTTATGGAAGAGAGGAGCACATTGACCAGATCTAGCGCGCCGTTGTTGCCCTGTCCTCCACAGTCGCCCTGTCCTCCACATATTCGCCAGATCGGCTTCTATAATTGGATATCCGAATTCCGGTCATAAATCTGGATTCGAACATTTGATATTAGTGATCAAACTGAAATATTCATGTTCAATGTCGTACTTTACGCATCGTGATATGCTAACTTCTACGGGCCATTTTCTCTATCCATGTGATCTGCCTTTCATTGTCATATGCACACGTCGCAAAGAACATGAAGAAGGTTGAGGCTGAGAAGAACGTTTACAAACTGTTGCCCAGTACTACTTCTTTGCAGAAAGTAGTCGCGGTTGGCTGTAGCTATCGCGCAAGCACACTCGGAAATTTATCCAGCCCTACCCGCCCACGCCTGTAAGCCACATTTCGATTGCCTCTGCATCACGTTGCGCAGAAAACAGTTCGTCCTTTCCAGATTTACGTCGATGCTGCTGCGTTAAGCCACCAACAGCTCTCACCCTCGGAGTCGCCATGGTCTGGGCTATCTCCCGATCCCCAAGAGATTATATTATCTCGCAGGACACCCTGTCAAGACTTCCGGTCAGTCATACACTGACAAGCAGGCGCCCCGTCCCGCACAGAAAATCCGCTGCCGCCACAAGTCGCGGAGTTTACCATTACGCCAAGTGTGCCCTGCAGGCATGCGAGCAAGCTGCCGACCATACGTCACTACTCATTCTACTGCAACCGCCCAACAGCTGGGCCGGCGCCCAATCTACTGCTGCCATATCCAGTCGCTTCGCTTTCTAGCTAATGCGCAGGTTCCTCAGGCACATACATATGCGGTGAATGGCAGAGAGCATCTTCCGTTTCTTCGTGATCCACACGAAGAGAAAGGTGCGCCGACAATCATCTGTCTACTTTCCTTCACCGTTAGTCTGCGCCGTCATATCCTAACCCTCCCCCATAGGCATATGCACAACGTGGTAGCGAAGCAGCTTTCTGCCCAGATCATTCTAGGCCCACCTCAGGACACCCCCAGAAGTGACACACGATGCGCATCTGCTTGAAACGTTACACAGGGTTGCCCCCGCACTTGTCAACATTCGCCTCGTTGTGTCTCGAGAAAGCTGGTGATACATGTGTGTACATACTATGCACCTCCAATCATTGCCGATAGCCTCTGCCGGTACCAGCGGCAGGTTCACGATGCGCGGCGACATGCTGGCAAACACGGAATGCCACGCAAACCTCACAAACTCATTGGCCGGTGAGGTGCAACAACTCTCCCCTCGCAATCTTGTCCCACGCCCGCAGCACCGAGCAGATGCGGCAGTCTGACGTCGGCCACCCTCGATCCCTCATCTTCACGCAAAACCACATGCATGCCTTGAACACATGCAAGCGCGCCAAACACTCGCGTCAGGATCGCATCCACGAGGCGGAAAGCAACCCCTTCCGCTCTATACTCTTGCTCAACACGTGGATCGGGTCAGCCGTCATCACTCTGGTTTCCGCATCCCCCTCTGCACTGGATTCTACCACATTTCGGTAGAAAGATAACCAAACATTTCTGCCGGCCGAGCTTCTCACGCGAAGTCCCAAAAGAGGTCGCGCCGACAGCGCATTCACTGCCAGGCCCGCAAGTACCTCAGAACAGAAACATGCAACGCCCTTTTCCTCCAAACAGTGGGTTGTCTCGCACGCGTGTCAATCGCTATCCTGTCTCCACACCGTAGTATGTCGTCACAGGGACCATCAAAGATGCATGCATCGATCAGAAAAGCGGTCGCTTTCCAATGCAGGTGTGTTGGCATGTATTTTGGGCTCACGCGAGAGAGACGCTCATGCTCACAGTAATTCTCACGCACATTGAAACAGCTTAGGCACCACCAGTGCTGCAACCTGGCCCCCTGTCTTACTCGCTTGCAGCAGCAAACGTAGACGCTAGACAAGCATCGCTCATCGCTGCTATCCCGATTTTGTACTTTCCTGCCCAATCCACTCGTGCTAGATAAAGAACCTAAAACCCCTGTCACAACAGTGTCTGTACAGCACAAGAAGACAATATATGCTATCGAATCTGTATCTGCTCCCTCCGGAACAAAAGCGCCAACGGGGCACGAGCTTTCCTTCACTTTCACACTACCCTTGACGTGTTCGCTGATCTCCGCATAAAAGTAACAACACTACACCCATTTTAAACTTCGACAAACCCCGGTTTGCTCGCACGTAGATCCTTCCTTGCCGTACACCCACATGTCTGTGGAAGACTTGAAGCAGAGCAAGACGCGGTGTTTTTCAAAGCAATGGCAGAGCGGGCAAAGGTTCCGTCGTCGCCCCTGCGTGTGATAACAAGAGTGGAGAGCAGCTGTGATTTGCGTATACATATATAGATTGGAGCCAGATGGCATCATAGCTTGTGTTCCGCTATCGTATTTTGCGTCTAGGAGAAAACAGCAAAATGCACGTCCTCTGACTCCAGTTTTCTCATTTGCTCGTGCAAGCTCCCTCCGCTCGACATCTGCACGCATGTTCCACACTTCCGCAACTCCACACGCTTCATCTACGCCCTGCGACTAAATCTCCTCAAGATACACGACAAGTCTCGTCATATTCATTCCCTGTACCCGCATGCCAACATGCTCCAACGAGCCGCTGCGCCTCCGACAATTTCAGATCTGGCCATCACTTGAGCCGTCGCAGGCTGATCCGAGTACTGAACAAACTTTTGCAACCTGTCTCCAGGCGATTACACTCGCAAGTCAGCACATCACAGCCGCGTCTCCGCTTCCACAACGTGTTCACAAAATCCCTTAACGCGGTGCACGGTCAAGATAAAGCAACGGTGCCTGGAGAAAAAAGTAACCGTCCACGTGGGGTCGCATGCAGGAAAACGCGTCGCATCTTCCTACTAATAGCCGAGTACGGGAACACCTCCGACCCTCGTCAGCACCGGTGGATGCGGTCACGACTTCACGAGCGAGAAGTCGAGAAAGAAACCAGAGATCACTGTCCGTCATCTGCATCCAATGAATACCCTTTTAAGTCACATGCAAAACAACTCCGCACACTTCTTAGCTTGAACGGCCTCGTAGCGCAAGCGATGCCCAACGCGTGCGCTTCTTCTCACTCTAACCGCAGCAAGCAGTCGCACGAAGCCAACTTCGATCACATCTGTCCCTTTACCACAATCCCAAGCCACGCATCCCTCACGCGACAAACACACCCCCACGTCACCCTGACCCGTCGCTGTTGAACCTGTTCAACAAACAGGCAGATGACTTCTCCCGACTCTTTCATTTATCTGCTGATGGCGATGACGAGACTAACCATTCGCCACCACTCGGCCTCAATCTGCACATAAACTCCGCCAACCTCTACGGGACGACTAGCACGCAGAACCTCTGTGTCAATGCCTGGCTGCGCGAACATGCACAGGGGCCGCCAACCCACCGCCTCTCCACCCCCCCTTCTAACTTGTTCGACAACGCTGCGCCGGAAGCGTGGGTGCGATAGTACATACAATCATGACTAATGACTAAAGTTCGTTCCGTCTTTTTCTGCACCTTGTAGGCTAAGCGCTCGGCAAATCTATCCCCGACCTCCGTGCAAACCAAGTGCTGCCTTTCCGTACATCCCTGAAGCAAACGCAAATCACACAACCCCCAGCACGCTGACCGCTCCTCGCTCCTGCATTCGCCTGGACGTGCGCATACCTGCGAAACACTGACGACAGGAGAGTCAGTCTCGGCATCCGGCTAGCAAATACGTTCCGCAGGTCATCTTGGTGCATGACTTCCGCCACAACAATTGCAAACTCTTGCACAGCGGGGCAACAGCACGCTCAATTGTGTTCATCTCCATCGCAGACGCAAAGTACAGCAATCTTCCAGCACCCACCACTCCCCACCGTCGCAGAGGTGGCGCCGCGTGAAAGCTACAAAACCGTGGAGCAGACGGCGTATTGCTCTGCATTCCGTCTCGTTACACGGGTGTCATGCACAACAGCGGCATGCACAAGCTCCAGCCCGCAGTTGCATGATTCTACAAAACGAGTTAGCGCCCCCGTGCATTGGCACCGACCCCATCCACGCATC
>JAUKWC010012772.1:0-19700 GCA_032356245.1 Endocladia muricata | reverse complement strand
GGGGTATCGCTAATGAATGACGCTGAGATCTACACATGTGAACACACATGAGCAGATGGATGTGTGAATTTCAACCTGAAAGACAACATCCATCTCGCCATGTATTTTCACACGTGCATATCTCAACTCCTGTCACTAGTAACACCCCACCGATCCTATAAATTAGATATTTTTCAAACGTGAAATGTAGGTATTCCGGCGTGCTCAGAATTACATTTCTTTATGCGCGACGATACTTGCTGCCAACTATGCCCGTTCAACATCTCGTGGTTGTCGTGTCCGTACCTTTCCCGCGCTACCACTTTCTTCTCTTAGACTTTCCAGTCTCTACCCTCACCCGTGCGCCCTCCCCCGCACGCGGATCCTTTCTCGTTTTCTCCGCCTTCACATCATGAAATCCCTCCTCCTTGATTCCCATTGTTGATCCTTTCTCGTAAGTGGCACACTTCCGAAATGACCGACAAACTCTCGATGACGACCTCCACCCGCGACTCGCCCACGTTAGCCATGAAGCCGCAGCCAGAGGTACAGTCGGGGCCGAAATCGCAGGAGGTGGCGACAGAGGAGGAGCTCGGGCACGAAGCGGGCGTGGAGCCCTCGCCGCCAGAGTCGCCACCACGCAATTGCCAGTGCGGGGATGCCTCAAACCAGGCGCGCCCTTCGTCTGACCGCTCTCCGGCACCAGAGGTTGTGGACGGTGCGGACTCCGATGTGGTTGCCGTGGAGGTCGAGGAGCAGCCGGTGTCGTGCCGGACTTTCTAGAAGGCCGACTACGAGCTCACCAAGGCCTACATATACATTGCGGAGTCCATACAGCCGCAGCACGTTGTTCGCGAAAGCACGGACGCCACCATCGACGGCCTCCAGGCCAGCATGGTTGAGCGGGGCTACAAGTACGACCTTGGCGTCATGTCGGTCACAGTGCGATGGTGTGACAATCCCTCGCTACTAGATATCGCTGACGAGACCACAAAGGATCACACGGTGTTGCGCGAAGGTGTGAAGTGTGCTATGGCGGCCGGCCTTCCTCGCCGCCAAGCTGTCCTTAGCCTGAAAGAGGGAGAGGACAGCACGGCATGGGCTCGCGAACGCCTCCGCGTGCGTCTTATCCGCCGAAAGAATGGACGGGACACGACACATACGGAAATTATGTCCGACGCGTCGCACCAGAACACCTCCGCCGGACTGGTACGCATCGGCAGGTCGTTCTTCCACTACCTCATGAGTGCCATCCACTTCATGTAGGATCTATCCATGGAGAACGACATGGACCCGCTGGTGTTGAGTCAGAAGGGAGCTCGGGAAGCAATGACGATGGCTATTCTGCTCCCAGCAACGGGCCTGTCTGCCTGCCGTCGCTACATACGCGTAGCTAAGATTTTTTTCCGAGACCGAGGCCTCGTGGAAGTGCTGCGTGACCTGACCTTCGACACCTCGACCTCTAAGAAGCTCGGCATCCCTCACCTTGATGACCGGCATCTTTGGTCAGAGAGACCTCAGGCCGTAGCTCTGTTCACGACTTCCGCCTCGCGGTTCACCAATAACGCGGACCGCGACGGAAAGTTTGAATCTGAGGCTTTCTACGCGTGCGCGCGCCAGCTTTTTCAAGTCTATCCAGACTTGTTTAAGAAGTATGGCAAGCGGAACGTCCTTACTTGTGCCAATTTCTGGGGACTGACATTGCCCACTCGAAACTCCTCATAGTTTCCGTCAAAGAGCTCTATCTAAAGTACATGCGCCTCTTCTCCAAGAGAGACAACGACTCTGCAGAAGGTCTGGAGAAGCGCAACACGGCGCGTGCTACGTGCTTCGCGAATAACGTAACTGAGCACTTCGCTCCCGCGCTCAGCAAGCACGACGCCCCGCCTCGCGTGACGACACCAGCTGCTGTGCCTTCTACACGCCTCTCTGCCGGGCGTGCTTCTGCTTCCAACGCGACTGCACCCGAGCCTGCAGTCTGTATGCCGAAGGGCCCAGGAGCGATGCCCGCGACAAAAGCGCTTGCCACGGAGACAACGGCTGCACCCTCCTCACGTGCGACGCCTCGACTTGTGAAGATTGTGCAGTCGGAGAAGTCTGGTGCAGGGACAAGGGCACTGGGGCAGTCGAGACGAGGAGTCGCTGAGAAGACCAAGGCGGCCCAAGAGAACACGGGCCAACGTGAATGTGCCCCGCAAATGTTCGACGACAAGGTTCCGAACCAGCTGCAGGTCGGCACTGCGGAAAAGACCGTGGTGTTTGAAGAAACACCTGACACTTGGGAAAATCTGGCATACTTCGGCCCGCCAGATCACGAAAACAAGGAGTTGTGGTTGTGGATGGCGAAAGACTCGCACCCCATGCTCTGGCTGCTTCCCATCGACATACCCATTGAGCACCAGGCGCACTCGTCCTTCTCCAACAAGGACGTCGTAGGCATGCATCGGCTTGAATTTTTCATGGGGAGCTACGTGTACTTTACCGAGCTTGAGTGTATCGATGTGGGTCCGGACATCTGGAAGCCCAACTGCCCTCACGTACTCTTCTGGAGGGACGTAGCAGACGGGGATGACGAATATAGCAGAAGATATGCCTCCTTTAAGAGGCAACAAGGTGAGCCTCAGCACCTCGGCTACACGTGCCTTGAGAATTTCGCTGACTCCCGTCGCTTTCCACGCGGAAGCATCGAGCTCGTGATGTCGACGCCGAAGGGGAAGCTATCCCCCGGCGAAAAGTTGTTTTCGTTCCTTGCGAGCACATTCAACGGGGAAAATGCACTGGGACAGGGGCCGAGTGAGACATGATGGAGCCCGATTATCGACGAAGGGGAAAACGAGAGGGACGCAGCGAACCGGGAGGTGGGAATCGCCCGCTACTCCAGTACACGAAGCCTGGTGAAGGAAGCCCGCGAGTCGAGGGGGGATTGGGTGTGGGCTTCGCGAAGGCGTGCGCACCTGGACGCATGAGTGGGCCTGCTAGCTGCCTACCTCGGTTTGATGAAGGTATCTTGGAGGAACATGTTCATACTTAAGACGGGGGGTGGTTTTTTGGTTACTGGGACAAACTGCCCACGGCAAGCGGCGCGCGATGACTTTGACCAGTCATGGAAGGCGGAGGCGCTGGACTTTTTCGCAATCACGAGCGGGGCAGTGGGCGTTCTATTGTGTGTGTGTCAATATTCACACGTGTTTACATATGGGAAGGAGACGAGCAGGTGGCAGCGGCGGCGTTCTTCAAGATGAAGAAGATTATCGTGCCGCCCAGGTCTGTGTTTTTCGGGCAAAGGCATCTCACGCACGCCGGGGCTGGGTACAAGGACCGTATTGCGGATGAGTTGACCGTATGGTACCATGTGTACTTAATGCTGGAAGGGAAAGGTCTGCCAGACCAGGTGTTTTACGCACCGAGAGCGCTACCGCAGTTCTCGGCCAGTGAAGTCGCCCGTGTTAGTCGCAGGAGTAATGAAAGAGGTGAGGAGTAGGACAGCGGGGACAGCGAGTACATTTTTGGGTTTTCAGACTTGCACGCGGGCGGGATGAGTAGGGCAGAGGAGATCAGTCCTCGAAATGATGGTTCGAACTGCAATGACCCCGAGGATTTGATTACGGTTCTGACAAGTACTGAGGAAGATTAAGTAGCTACACGAAGAAGTGGCTGAATAGCGTGACATGAAACAAACGTAAATACTACATGCCAGTTTGAGAACCACTTCCAGGCGAGTAGGCCGCGATATAGGGGCTGAGAAAGACTTGGGCTCAGCCACGAGGAAGGTCGCCCAGAAAAGTGGGCATTTTTTTTGAGCCGCTACAGCAGTAAAAAGGGATTTGAGAAGTAATGAAAAATCAGACTAGGGGGTTGTCACTAGTGACAGGGGCTGAGATCTACACGTGTGAAAACACATGAGCAGGTAGATGTGCGAAACTCAATCTGAAAAACAACATCCATCTGCCCATGTATATTCACATGGGTAGATCTCAACCCCTCTCACTAGTGACACCCTACCGATCTCAAAAATTACTTCCTCTTAAACGCCACGAAATACATGTTTGCAACCTCTCTCTGACTCGAGGTTCGGTTTGTTTCTACACTTCGTGTGATACGTGTAAGAACTGTTCAGCACAAGAAGTGTGTGCATCCCATTCTGCACTGGTCAACTGTAGCACGGCTACGGGAACGTCGGATTGAAGTGTTGGGGTCTGTACTTCCCACGTGCTTTTAAGAGTAGGTCGCCATACATCGTAGGAAGAAAGCTGTTCCGTATAAAAGGATGCCAACTTCACTGTAGCCTCAGCGTTGCGCTGCAGTTGGCGACACTTAGGCGCAAACCACGCGGTGCGAGATGTATGAATTCGTGCTCGCATTGCTAACCAGTAATGGAGCGATGTACAAAGCAGGCTCTGCTACACGAACGCATCGCGAAGGGCAGAACCACTACATTTCAGCCCCGCCGTACCTTTAAACGTCTCATGTTCGGACCGCACTAAACTGACGCCGTCGAGCAGCACTCGTGCAATATTCCACGCCTTCCGCGGGTTACAAGTCAGTCCTTGTTTCCATTGCACAACGTTCACAGTACTGTCAAAGAAATGAGCGCAGATTTTTACACATCTTCTCATGCTAAGTAACGTCGGCAAGATTTTGGGTGAGCCAGTGCATCCAAACACCTCCGAGCACAGTGTCCAGTTTTCTAGAGCCATAGGTGGCGCATATGGCGGGTAGCGGTCGTCAGTGCCATGGCGCGAAATCCGTTGGAAGGCAATTAAGAGTTTGAAGGGCCCAAGGTAAGTCTATCTCGGTGAGCCGGGCTATACACCATCATGTGACATTGAGGTACGTAGGGTAAGATGCAGAACTGCAGTTTACTGCACAATTCGCAGTACGAGCTGGTTCTTTTCTTAGGAAATGAACTGCGGGTAGTGGATGCGGGCGTTCACTGGACGCGGCAGTTCAAAATATTTATTTTTTGGAAGTCGGTATCCATGCCAAAAACCGCCGTACTACACGAGCTCCACGTTTCGAAATGCCACGGAGGTCAGCATTCCATGGCATTCCAAAATGTACAGGGCAGGTGGACGGTTTACTACGTTACTGCACACCGTGGACGTCCGCATCCATTTCCGAAAACACAGACGAGCCCAGCGCTGCGCGGCAAGGGACGGATGCGGTACAGTCTCAGCGAGAGTGGCGTAACGCCTCGCGGAAAAATCTCGATACGGTCGCTCTCAGCGTTTCGGCGCACCGCCAGAGACAACGCGCTCGTTGGGAGGGAAAGAGCAGCGGGGGAGGCACCCCAATAGCCGGCGGACGCGTGCCAAACTCCGTAGACTTCAGAGTCAACCACCCCCTTATCAGGGACTCAGTTTTACGATAAGACTTAGCGTTGACGTGCATATACATGTCAAGTCCTATGCCGGCGGCTTCATTCGCGCCAGTAAATTACAATTACAACTACATATTACACCCAGAACTACATTTTATCATGCCACACAGCAGGGAATAATAAATCAATCAAATCAAATAAGTCAAATCGAATAGATCAAATTAAATAAATCAAATCAAATAAATCAAATCAAATAAACCAAATCAAATAAATCAAATCAAATAAATCAAATCAAATAAACCAAATCAAATAAACCAAATCAAATAAATCAAATCAAATGAATCAAATCAAATAAATCAAATCAAATAAATCAAATCACGGATAAGTTAGCACGCACACGTCTGCAACATGGCATAGTACAGTGCGCGCGGCCGAAGCGCACTCGTCGTATCAGTTACTGACACTGTCGGCTACCGGCCACATCGCTTGTACACAGTACACATTCCGGATACAGTAGTCCTGTGGTCCTAGCCAAAATCGGAGAGCGAGTGCTCTACAATCTGTACTTCTCAGACTTGGTTGAGCCATGGTTTCATATGGACGGAGTAATGTGTACTGACTCGTAGCTCACATTGGTTGAGACCGTTCAGGTGCTTTTTCATCACGGCTTGAAATTGACCGGGGTTATCAAGCTAACCAGAAGGGTATATCCTGTTGCCTGCATTTCAGGACTAGAAATAGCCAGCAAGTATTCCCACGTCACGATGGTTATTAATAAGCCCAATCTCATGACCATCATGTGGGTCGACCGAGATAGACGCTATTTCATCATCCGTACAAGGACAAATTCGGCTAGGGGCGACATGTGCCGTGAGATATGGAGTTCCAATGACGGGAACCGTAACCTGGAAGAAGAAAAAAAGCATTGAAATCGCCATTCCGAGTGTATGTGAGATCCACTATGTAACACACGTCGCGGAATGCAAGCACAGCTGCTGTATTTAGAATGGCCTTCGACTCGAAAAGAAGTTCGAGGTGAGAGATCGGGCGATGAGAATCAACACGTCACTACCGGCCATCTCCATCGCAATTCCTGAAATCTTTACTCGGGATGACAAACGGGTCGGTGGTTGACCCCAGGCGAGTTCTACTGCAGACAGGCAGATCAATTCGTTGATAATGGTATGGAAACAGCTTTGTTGGATCATGAGATATCTGCAGCTGAAATCTCGAGGGATAACAAGCACTTCGACAGTGTTTTGGGGGTCTATTCAGTCCCTAAAATGTGCAAGTGTCTGTTTTCTGACCGAAGGTCATCAACCTCGACTCACTTATCTTGCTGTTCTTTCTGTAGGAATGAAGGGAAACCAAAACTCATGTATTCAATTCGTTTCCGATATATTCTCCGCAGAGCTCATATCTTCCATGCCGGCATATGTAGTGATTGCTTCATGCACCACATCCAGGAGGCACATGGTTTCGAATATGAAGAAAATGAGGATTAGTATTTAAATTGTTTTGAGTAATTTGGGAAAAGAAGTCTAGATCTCATGTTAGTTAGCTGTCCTGTTTGACACCGTTCGTATCGCTTCTGAATGTCTTCAAAAGTTAAAACAGACTCTATAGCCCCCAACGGTTCTATCAGCGTCAAAAGACTTGCTCGATTTTGTTACATCGCTATAGACTACCTCTTTCGAATACGTCACCATATGTCCTCTCCTATTCAAGTGCGCTCTTTAAAAGAATCCTGAAACACAACTTCTTTGGAACCTATCGAGTCCCCAGAAAGGAATATGAAGCGGAAAGGCGGTCAGCGAGAGTCAAACTCGCGGACAGATGCTCTATCAGTAGCTCGAATACCACTGGACTCACTCGCCGCAGTTAGAAATGGTTCTAGAAAATTTTCTACTTGAACTCGAAAGGAGCGCGAGGTGAATGGTAGAGGTACGACACCATTAACATCGGATAAAGACTCGAAGGTTTAATTTATTTATTGCAGTCATGATTTTGGCCTCATACTGTATGAGGCCAGAGTTGATCTCATATGAGGCAAAACTCACTATCCAATAGACACTAGGTTCAGGAAACAGAGGCGGCTCTATATTCAGGGCCCCTACTGTACCGACTCGGCCTAATGTCACAACTGAGGCCGAAAGAAATTGCAAGAAGTATTCCCAAGTATATGTGAAGTAAATGCGAGTATCATGATATTTGCAACGGTTGCATACGTGTTTACTTGATTGTTGTATCTTTTAATCTTGATGAGTAAGCCTTTGAGAGTTTATAACTGGCAGGACACAAACATAGTTCGAGAAATTTCGAGAACTTAAACCAGGCTCTACCCGAGAACCTGACGAGCTTTCGACAGATGTGAAAAAGTCAGGAAATCGGTGACTTTAAATTCCAATGGTAACCCGCCTCATACCTGCCAGATGAGGCGGATACTGTAGTACAGTCTATTGGACACTAACGACATTGAACTGTACTTGAAATACTGTACTTGTGCCCACCGAAGATGGTTGGCCTTAGGGCTAAGCGGGATTTAAGTACTGTACAACTTTAATGACAAAAGGAACGTAGAGAATCGCAAAAATAGTACAAGTCATAAAAACTACAGATGTGCTGGGGAAATGTGACAGCGGCGAGCGCGAGCAGCCGGACCGAATCATCTCGGTTGGCTTCTGGTGTAAGCATCATTCTACAGAAGCGTGAAGCAATAACTTCATTCTCCGCCGACGCCTCGATATCTCCATTCAGTACTCGTCTCCACGTAGCGTTCTGGCAGTGACTGCAGTACTGTAGGAGGCTAGCGCGCACTATTCAGCGGGCCAATCAGGAAATCAAAGTACTAGATTCAACATCACCAGCAAAATGAACCCCCTTTGCGGACTGATAACAGCGGAATATTATACCCAGCACAAACAGGTGTTTTTTCAAGTAATCCGGAAGTACTTCTCATTCCCCGTATCCCCACACCTACCTAATCTTCATCCTTTAATAAGCCCCTAATTCCCCAATCCCTATCCCCACATCCCCCCCAACCCCAATCCATTGACCTCGCAAGGCAGGGTTCTGAATTGAACCCTCTAGGAGGATTTACATTCCAAACACAGCGTTCATTTTGCACAACACTATACCATTACGAAAAAGATTTAGAGCGATGAACAAAAGTGAACGCCAAACTACATGTAGATTTGAGTTTTTTAAGGTCTAAATGTACAGTGTTCATCTGGCGATCTCACCTCATAAATTTTCAACCTTCAGTACCAACCCATCAAGCTCGACGAACCTGGTATCATCCGGTACTGACCTCTCCCCATTACAGTGGTCGACGCCACTATTGCCGTAAGCCTTGGAAGCACCGCCAGACGTTTCATTTTCGACGCAGCGATGGGGCTGGTGGCGGTCGGATTCACGGTTATCTCGCCGAAGACAGTACCGTCTTCCCTATGAGAGACGCGGAATTGTCGGCCTGGTACTGGACCCACAGGCTCTGGACACGACATGCACCCAATATCATATACTCAAGTCGTATTGCCACGACCGGCGAAAAGGTCCGAATGGCAATGCTAAGGATGGGACGAAACGAGGTACAGAACTTTGAAAATTGATGAAAAGTGTTCTGGACTACTTTTGCGGCAGAATTCATGAATGGTATCACTAGTTCACTGCTTGCGCAGAGGTACCGAGTACAACAACTGTCCGACTTTTCTCTTGCTATCTCAATAACAGAGTAACAGACCCTCTACTGCAGGGTAAAAACAGCAGACATCTCGACACTGTAGAATCAGCATTGTTTACGACTAGTTTGCAAATACTCATATCCCGTTATCCAAACACGTAAACCGCTAATCCCTCGATCCCCAACGATTTTGCGTCCTATACCTGATCCATTGACCATAGAATATAAGGTTCAGAAATGGACCTGTCACAAGGATTCACATCCCAGAAGCAGGGTTCTTCTTCAACAATAATATTCGACTTTTTGCAATATATTGCTTCACACTACCAGTGTGACATGATTTGCGCAAGTTTGCTTCCGGTGATTGCTGATTTTGTGGTACGTACATCCTCAAATGTCGCCAATGATGGTTTCAACAATTCTACACCCTGTTAGTAAGTGAGCCAACTTCTCATGTTGACGTGGTCCCTCAGTCAGAAATGCCACTTTCATCTCCGACACCTACTGCCAGTGAAGCTGTTTTTACCAACGACATTCGCCGTCGGCTTGCGGTGTAATAACTAATATGCTTGGATAGCAATACTACTGCCGTACTCGATGTTTGAAAAACAATGCCAGATAAGCTTACAATGGTATTATCCCAGCCCTTGGCCAACGGCTTTGGTACCAAGCCGCTCAACTCTATGCGGCGATAAGGTACAGCTCAAGCCGTGGACCGCAGCATTGTAACAGTGAGTTCAAATACACATTAATAGCCTGGCGATAGAGATGCAAAGTCATGCTGCAACTCTAGCAATACCGTACGGATACTCCGTCCAAACGTCTTCAAACGACGCGCCATTTGATGTTAAAGCCGGAAATACACTGTACTGTACCTGCACATCAAACACGTAATCGTTCGGAAGGGCTATTACACTTCTGTTTCCCACCGTGCTAGAATATCGTCTATAATATTTGTCTGGTTTATAGAATTCTGTGGCCATCTCCAAAGAAGATATCCTACACTAAGATTGGGCACTAGCCAACTGGTGCAACACTTCCTCAAAGGAGCCGGGCTCACGTCATGACTCTCATACGCCGCGATAAGTCACTTGATGGGAAGTACAGCATTCATTAGTATTCGGTTGACGACTGAGGAGGGATGACATGTGATCATTTGCATGTCGTACAAATAAACCATCTATCGGCAGAGGCTGATCTCAAAAATGTATGATGTCTTCAGGGAAACCTCCAAACTGTGGGAATCCACTGTACATCGGTCACAAAATCAGCAATTGTTCCAAAGTTGGTGTAGGTTTGAAGCCTATACTCAGCAGATCTATGTGAATTGAAATTCTCATTGACACCGGTTTTCATTCTGTCCTCGCAATAGAGACTGCGAAACAGGGACGCTGTCAATCATAATTCACCAGTTCGTGACGATTTTCTTCGAAAAAAACCGCGTACTTTTTGCACCCCGGATACGACAGTAGTCACGAGACTCATTCCACATTCCCCAAAGCTCGGCCATAGCTTTGTATAGCAGGGCAAGGACGCCCAGACCAAGCTCTACTAGTACCAATCTTTACACCGATCTGGTACAAATATACTTCAGTCTGCATCCACCGGGTTTTGACACCTTATGATTACGGTATCGAGACGAGCTTGCAACCGTAGCGCGCTTCGTGATTTTTCTCCAGTTTATGCAGACTTTGTCGAGCCAGAACCGCCTCCAACGTTTGAGCAGTATGCGTTTTCACTAGCCTCATTGATACCTGCGGCGATATAGCCCTGATAAAAGGTGACCAATGTGATTGCCAGTTCGATGCGAAGGTAGCCATCCGAAAAAATAACATTACTTCATTCTGAGGGGCAAGTTCTGTATCCCTTTGTTTAGGACTTGGTGCAATAGCCTCTCTTCATTTAATGATACCTACCATTTCATCCACTTGGCATCAGTAGCTAATCGCACCGTATTCCTCTTTCCGAAACACCGCATGCCCTCCCTACAGGGGGTTCATGAATTGAACATTTGAATTACGTAGTGAAGAAAAACAACAATGCTGCAAGGAGGGGACAATATTTGGGTGTCCTATGACGCACATGTTATCATACCAGTCCACGAAGCGAACAGAACGAAAACGTATCAGGCCTGTTGATGCAGCAGTCTATCTTGATATTGTCGGAAACAGTTGCCCTGACAACTTCGAGACTCGTTTCAGTCATTTGTTGAAGTGGTTGAGCCGTTTACCTGAGTGCTCTCAAGATGTTGTTTTATCCAACCAGAGAGCCAATGGTGTTTGAGTAAGAGACTACTGATGGTCGCTCTGAAACAGTGTTGATGATTTTGCATTGTGATAACCATTGTTATACCATACCCTTCCATATTCGCATGACCATCCGTATCATGCATTCTAAATTGTGCTGAGAAGTCTCAGCTGAGGTTGCTGCCTGTCGCCTGCAAAGAGGCTGTCTACAATTCTCAATAACAAGTCTGGAAAATGTCAATTGTGCAATCAAAACTCCACTCGACGACATTCAGTGATGCACCGTGTCCATGGGAATTGTTGCAATATTTTGTCATTAAACGCACGAAAGTCACCTTGATCTGAGAATTAACAGCCTAATCAGCAAGAACGTGGCTGGTGTTGAAAGTATAGTCGGGGATTAGGAACCTGAGGAAAGCCATTGCAACCGAATCAGACTCAGCGAAAATTCGTATGAAGCATGCGGCTGGATCTGCCCACTTGGCCTTTTCGCAATGAAAACCTTGGTAGTCGGACAAGATTCTCTTCATAAATTTTTGAGACCGAGTCTAACCCTACTACAACTGAAGGTACGGAACAGAGCGAAGCTAAAAGTACAAATAAAATATACATTGTGCTGTTCGTAGACATGCACATTTAGCATCGCGTCATCGCTTCAAGCACGTGCCAGTTTTTATTGAGTTCGAGGGCTGCGGAAGAACTGAACGACTTCATAAATCGAACATTAGCTTTTTCTACGCCGTATTGCGACGTAGAACTGATCGTCAGATTCCTTGTTGAGGTCATTCGTAAGCACGAGAATAGAAGATCAGTCAACATTCACCGCATTCAAGCTTGTGCCCAAGCTAAAGATATCCCGTAGTGTAATGCATGTACTAGAGTAGGTTGATGTTCGTATTGCAATTTTTTCAAGTGCTTCGTACGGGTGACTCCGTCTGAACACATACAGTTACTAAGAGAATCCCACCAATTGCAGTTAGAATTAAAAGCGACCCACATAATCTTACAATGGCGATTGGAAATGAGCATCAGTCAATGGTATTTTCTCACTTCTGTTCAGCAGACGAGCATGGTGAGCAAGAACCGTCGGAGGTACGGCTGGCGCGTCAATAAACTTTGCTGCTCGTTTTACCCCGCGCTTGCTCTCTCGTTTTGAGTTGACTCTGGTGTAAATATAGCACTGACTTTTTCCCGGAGGACATTCACCTCGACAATGTACACAAATCCACTCAGGATTGCTCACGGCAGCTGACCAGTCCCATCCAAACTTGGAGAAGCACTTGTAGCACGTTACCTTCCGGCACAACCCATCATTGATACGTGCACATATGGCGAATTTCACGGCTTTCGAGGTGCGCGCACAGACATGGCAATGTGACGAAGGAGTTGGATTCGAATAATACTTCTTGTAGGGTCGCTTAATCGGTGGTCTAGGCCCCCTGTAGCTAGAGTCTGTAAATCGTATTCTCTTCGGCGGAATATAAGCTCTGTTCTCTTCACTTGCTGTCACAGAAGGTATCCTTTGGAGGGGAATTTGGCGTGGAGGATCAACCATTAGACCATTACCGAGTACCGCTTCGGATGATTGATGAAGAGGCTGCAACCTAGTAATGTGAGCATTAGATGACGCAGTACGCAAGGAGCCTCCGTGTAACGGCGCCCTGCAATAACGGGGTGCCGAAGATTCCACAAGCTGATGGTGTTGCATAGCAGTATGATTCCTGTTACGATTGTCCATCGCAAACGGCAGCAATGAGGGAAGAAGGGGCGGGGAAAAAGGCGGTGTAAGAGGTTCAGAGACAGATAGCGGAGTCGACACAACATCAAGAGGTGGAAGGGGAAGATCCGTCCGAGAACTCCGGACAATATACATCGCGCCTTGATCGTTTGAGGAAAGGGGCGTAGAATCGCCCGAATCCGACGATAGAATTTGACTGAGTTGCATAGCCTTAGGTCTTTCCGTCTTTCCGCACGAATCCTCAACTGAACGTTCGCGTATAGATGACAGCGGACTTGGTACTTCCGTGGTCTCATAATGACATTGTCTGGACCCTGAGAAAGAATCTTTGCTGGCGATCCTGATCGACTGCCGCTGTCCTCGAAACAGCATCATCTCCCCAGCGCCGGTTGAGAAATTTGGCGATCCAAGCGAATGAGGATGATACCCTATGGGGGTAGATTGATATGCTCGACTTTGCGAGCATGAGAGATGAAGCATAGCTTGAGCTGCGACGTAGTTGGCTCGAGGGGTCATGCTGGGGCAAGCGAGGGCCTTTGAGGATTGTTCCGACCTTTTCTGCAAAGACAGGAAAGGAGGCAAGGATGAGCACGAGACGGAAATTACGCAATGTGCCCCTCCTTAAACTGTGTTGAAAGTGTGGGATCGAGATAAGCTCTGCACATAAATACATTGTCGGGTGGCAACTCCCTCACAAAAGTGTTTGCTGCGGTGCCGCACACTCATGACAGATTGATACGCGAGTGAAGTCGTCATGACCATGTCGTTGCAAACGAGTCGGAGAGCACTACAGTTCAGTGCGCCGTGAATTGAGTAAAAGTCAAATTCGCAAGAAACCTGATAAAGTAGAGCCATAAACGGTTCGGAAATTGTGCAGATGATAATAGGGGAAGAAAAGCGGCTGTTATGAGGTAAAGGATCAAAGCGAGTGCGAACGGAACTGTGTGGGGGGATTGAGATTGGTGACACATCATGCGTCGTGCCGTCGCTTCCGTCAGCATCTATCGAGCACCACTGTACTGCAGTGTACTGTAGAACAAAGCGAACTTGAAAGACCTCCCACAAAGCTATTTGCTGCAAAACTGACGTTAGCCTCCGACTACTCTCTACAGAATCTGCTTCAAAAAAAACACACACACACTGTAATTCAAAGAATTCTAACACTCCCCAAGTCCAGCGGTGCGATTGATAATGCTAGTTTCCGCATTTTGACGTACAAACGCAACGGAACGAACAGCCTCTGGGTACCCCCTTGGCACAGGTCGAACTATTCCACGATATAATGGTGCCCTTCTGGGCATAAAGTCTTGAGTGTAAAGCAACGCGGAGATACATGTACAGAGGCAATCTCTCTCGAGCAGTGTTCTCAATATTTGCACCGTCCTGTGTTTGCCAAAACGTTTGCCCGTGTTCATGGACAATTCATGCAGGGTCAGCGCTTGTAGTAGTTGGGATCATTTATATGAAAGTATTTTGATTGGCATATATATTGATTGGTGTGCCATGCTACTTCCCGTGGTGTGCATGCCCTACTGACCCATTTGCCAAGTAGTTTTATTAACTCGACAAAGAGGAGGCCATGGTGGGTTGTTTATACGCCCATGGGGAGGAAGTCAAGGTTTAGAAGGTTGTCAAACGTGTGTGCGTAAGAAAACACACACAATGTTTTTTTTATTTATTTATTTTTATTTATTTATTTTTCATTCATTCAGCGACCAACAGTCGTACGGATACAGATCTGGACACACGTCTGGTCTGAATTGGACACATGTCAATTTCCCCCGGCTAAAACGCCAGTCCACAACCCAAAAACATGCTCGGATTCTACCCACAATACGTTTTCAGACACTTTTGATTCAGTTTAATTAGTGAAAGCCATTTTCTTCCCCGTGGTTCAGATCAATGTGATCCCAACGGAGGAGCGAAATGGAATTTTATATCTTTTGCGGGTGCGAGATCCGCAGCAGCAGACACTGGCTGTATTTTACGGAGGACGTCGTACAGTATTGCATCGTTCCTGTAAACACAAATGTTGAAGCGGCAGGAGATGAACGTTGGTAGTTTTCCTTCGTTGTTTCCTGGTTGTTTCCTCACCAGAAAACCTTGCTTGTATTTATCATTAAATTGTAAGGTTTACTGGTAAATAATAAAACTATTTGATTACTACTTGGGCATCGCTAAGGGCTTCTAGTTTGTATTTTGTAGCGGGTTTCTGCGAAAGCATGGCAAAAACAAACAAACTTTTGAATAGTCGGGAAGGGGAGAGTTGCGATCGTGGATGATTGTGGTTTTACAATACTCTTCTATATCTCTGTAGGAGTTTTCACTGCACTAGGTTGCTGTATTAAATAATATTACCGGAAGACAATGAAAAAGTTCGCCTGTACAACTAAAACTTTTCGATCACTACTACCTCAAACTTTGGGCACTTCATGCCCCTGGAAAAGAAGAGCACATCTTCTCAAAATAATGTGTGGTTTCGAGCGTGCTTAATGTACGTGTCCTGAAGAAGAGTCCTTCGAGGATTCCTTCCTGCCACCAACCCAGTTGATAGTGGCGTGGAAAGGTATTTATCTAACCGCAACTGCATAACTTGTTCACAACGTTTGATACATTTTTCGTTTTCATGTTTGATGCAGCCGGCATGAAAACAATCTGCGAAGCAAGAGTCCGGGGATGCCAGTTGTCAACAACATCAGTGTCGTCTTGAAAAAGGGGTATCCAATATTCACATAGACTGGTAGCTCCTCATTTTCCGACGTAAAAACCGGTTCGATGGCCCACAACACTCATATCTAAGCGGGCTAGTCTGGGAAACAGTGCCGTGAGACGTACGCCAGGTAAGGATGACGCGTGTTTAGTCACATCAACACAGCAAAATTGTGTGGGCGCAGTATTGTTCAGTTCATTTGGCTACAAACATCTGGCAATGCACCTGCCGTGTTTGCTTTTGGTAGTATTAGCGTAAAACAAGTGCAGAGGAACAGTGCAGGAGGAAGTGTTTCCGAACCTCTATGACAAAACTGTATGACAATTTTCATGGAACATACCCTTCACCTACTACGCCTGCCTCTTTACATGCTATATTATGGGAAGTAGTCAGTACAACACTATGAAACATCCTACAGTACAGCACGAGTTCAAAATTCCTACAGCATGGGAAGAGGTTCTTAGAATACTCAAAACTACTTGAGCCATGCTGAAGCTGTACTGCAAACAAGCGCCCTCTCCAACACATCGACTGGTTGCCAAATACTAAACCCAGTTCCGTTCATTTTGCGGACGCGGAAGCGAAAGCGGAGAGGTATATTCGCTTCCGAGGCGAGCAGTAGTGAAAGCATGTCAGGGAGTATGGCATGGTTTTCTGTCGGCAGCAAGGTGAATCCAAACGTTGCTGTAAATGATATTTTCTCCGTGCGTTAGACCGCACGGTGAACGAGTAGAATCCGGAATCTGATTGGATTTGAAAAGGAACGTACAGTACATGCTATCGCGATGAACACGCGCTGCGCCAATTCTTCACGGTACTTGTGTTTTGCTGAGGACAGCTTTGGAAATTCAGTTAACAGCTATACATGCCAAAAAGATCCATAAATTTCGCAGCGAAACCAGGACACGCTCAGGATCATCCAAGGTTACAATACAGTACTGTACTGTATATACCAATTCCAATATATCCCTTTCCACTGAGAATGAAAGAAGTGGTATTTTATGCAGATTAAACAAACCTAGTTTGAAGTTCACGAACGCTGGTGCACTAATTTTAACTTGACCAATGACAGGAGTAGTTCGTGATCTATATTGAGACTAAAAACAGGAGGGTAATCGAAACAGATTACACACACCCTACGACCAAGTTGTACAAATTTTGAACATCGTCATGGAACGGCAGACGTGTAGAAATCGTAAAATATACTTTCAACTCAACTTATTACTCCCATGTAGTCTTCAAGTCGTTCAATATTTTGGAAAAAATGGATATGCCGGCCCCCAGGATCGAACTGGGGACCTCAAGAACTTCAGTCTTGCGCTCTCCCAACTGAGCTAAGCCGGCACATTTCCTGCACACTTTTGCTGGTAGACAAGTTATTATACAATATCAAAAACAAATATAATGAAAAAAATCCAGTGTGCCGTTGGATTCTCGTAGTGTGTTCTATTCGCTGCGCTTTACCATCCCAACTTCGAGATGAAGTCTTAACACGTAAGGATGTCAGTGAGGTGCAAGAGTGCAAGCTGTTCTCATGACTTGCGTCACTGGGAGTTTACCTATGCACATCTCACTGACCCGTTCTACATTTTCGCTTTCCATCTGCCATTTCATTCGGGCGCAGGTATTAACAGCTTCGAGATAAGACACAACACCTTTGTTGCCATTCCACTACGTTTATAGATTTGTCAACAACACGATATCTGTTTCAGAGCTACCTCAATCACGCACCCTCAATGGCGTTTGTATCAATGGGCCTTCAGCTCAGAACACAAGCTCCCGCGCCTCCTTTTCCTCCTCTCGCACCGCTCACCGTTCCTTACCATCGTCCGACCCGCTCCCGGCGCAGCCATGTACACCCCGCCCCTATTGCGTGCGCGGCCTATTCACAGAAAGCGCTCATTTTCGACTGCGACGGTGTCATTGTTGAAAGCGAGGAGTTGCACCGTCTATCTTACAACGAATGCTGGGCCGCCGAGAAGCTCGGGTTCGAGTGGAGCCCCGAGTTTTACGAAATGCTCCAAAACTCCATTGGTGGCGGCAAAGAGAAGATGCGCTGGTACTTTGACCGTCACGGCTGGCCGGCCGCAGCCGACCCAGACCGCGACGCCTTCATTGCTCACCTGCACGAGCGCAAAACCGCCATGTACAAGGCACTCATCAATAACGGTGACGCCAAGGCACGCCCAGGCGTCCTCCGTCTCATGGATGAGGCGCAGCGCCGCGGCCTCAAGCTCGCCATCTGCTCCGCGGCCAGTGCAGGAGCCGTGCATCTCGTACTCGACCGGCTCGTGGGCGCGGAGCGACTGGCGCACTTTGACGTCGTCATGGCGGGCGACGTGGTGAGCAAGAAGAAGCCCGACCCGATGATCTACAATGTGGCGCGCGAAAAGCTGGGCGTGCGCGCAGACGACTGCGTGGTTATCGAGGATAGCCAGATCGGGCTTGCCGCAGGGCTTGCCGCGGGCATGAAGGTGGTCATCACGCACACGCCCTACACCGCCTCGCAGACCTTTGATGGCGCCACAGCCGTCTACTCGGGGCTTGGGGACACGGACACCGATACTGGCGAGAGCTTCATCACCGTTGACTCGTTGTTTCCGGAACTGGCCGGCGCCCCGGCCGCGCGCTAGGTCAGGAAACAAAGTGCTCTGCCAGGCGCATCCATTTTGATGCCTACCCGCACCCCACCCTTGCACGTCTCATCTATTGCCATAGTCGCCACAGGCACCTCCAACACCTCGCACACCTGCTATTCGCTTGCCAAATTGAGCACTCCCCCCTCCCCCGCAACTGTTCATTGCAGCCGTGCCCGGCCCATTCCGCACCCCGTCGCACATGCCGTTTTACAAGGCCGCAGCGGTAAGCCTGGCACAGCCTTGCCCAGCCTGTCCCGACGCAAACGATTGGTCGCCAGTGGTTGCCACACGAAGCAGCCCTTCAGCTTCTCGCAATAGCTCTGCTTACCTGAGCGCAGCATCGGCTGCTATGGGGTTGATGATAAGCAGACGAGAAGCAGATGGGAATGGCATGGCTTCGGAAGCAAAAAAGAGAGCAGGAGAAGCGACGTGAGAGGGGGTGCGTTGGGCGGGGCGGTCAGAAGTGGTACTGAGTAGGATGTATGTACTGTACAGTAGTAGAGGCAGCAGAGAGGGAGGAGGATTGCGGCAGAGAGGGCAGAGAAACGGTGAAGACGTTGAGGTGGAAGTGATTCGTGAATGTGTGCGTTTGAAACGTCAGCATGGATGGCCTGTAGTGACGGGGTGGGTGAGAGTAGGGAATTACAGTACCACATGTAGTCTAGTGTCTATTGGAGAATTGGGCTTCATACTGTGCAAAGTCAAATGTCGCGGGGATATGACAGTACGCTGTATCAAGGAAGACGTGCACTGTCGCTGTTCTTCGTATCTACTCGATGGCCGGTGAGTACTCCACTTTTTGTGCAGTCCTCGAGGTTCAGTGCAACGGCGTACGCTACCGTTTGTTTTGATATCATGGAAGGGAGTAAGGCAAACGACACGTACAGTACAACAACTACAGTAGCACACTGTAATCACCCTAACGTATCATTGTAATGCACATACTTCCTCGGTGGTCCGTTGGCCTCATATGAGGCCCAATCCAATGTGCAATACTGTAGACACCCGACTACAGTAGCTAGTAGTGTACCTCGCTACTCTCACCGACCCACCCTGTCATCGAGTAGGAGTCGTTTTGATACCACTTGTTTCCATCGGAGTGGACAGTACAAAAATAACGAAAACGATCGTTTTGCACATATTGCTGCTTACCTTGTCTGCTCTTCTGCGTTTCGCCCGCCCTACAGTACGTATCCTTGACCTCACACAACTCATTTCTGTGACCCCCCTCGCCCTTGTTTAAACGTATCCTACCTCTCAACCTCCCGCCTTCCCCTCCACACCACACCACACCACACCACACCACACCACACCACTCCACCCCTTTCCTCTTTCCGCACGCACCTCCGACGAGTCCTCATCTCTCCCCGCCCCCTTCCCTATCTC